>JBBUKS010436736.1:0-18410 GCA_038050645.1 Hedychium gardnerianum
ATGTGATATCGTAGTCGGGACAGCTTGACCCCAACAGTGTCGCGGTGGGGGGAGGTTAAGCCCTAAAAAGGATATGGCGATATGATATATGCTTGACTCTTGGGAAAACAAGGGGAGGTTGATATCGCAGTAGGGATCTTGACCCCGACTATGTCTAAGTTAGGGGAGTTTGGGCCATTCAAAGGATGGGGGCAATACGATGCGATAACGTAGCCCGGATAGCTCGACCCCGACAATGCCGCCGTCGGGGGAGGTTAAGCCCTGTAAAGGACGTGGCGTATCTTCTGACAAAAGATGCCATTTTTGTATTGCAAAAAGGTATTCAAAAAACTACAGGATGGATTCAAAGATAGAGCTATGCTATGAAAGGATACTAAGAATGATAAGGCTTCAAGTGGTTGACGCTCCATGGTCGATCGAGATCTTTTCCTTTTGAATCTTGTAGGCAATATGCCCTTGATTCTAACTTATGTGTGACCCAGAATGGTCCTCCCCACTGTGGTTCCAGCTTGTCTACATCTCCCATCGATTTGATTTTCTTCCATACCAGGTCACCAGTCTGAAAATATCGGGGTATTACTCGTCTGTTGTAATTTTGACATATCCTTTGTCGATAGGCGATGAGTCAGCTGTCGTCTTTTTCTTGAGTCTCTGTAATTAAGTCAAGATCAAGGAGATGAAGTTCCTCATTGTCTGATCCATGCGATGCCCTTCGGATAGTTTCTTCACCGATTTCCACTGGCACTATGACTTCTCCACCGTAACCAAGTGAAAAGGAGTCATTCCTGTGTTTTCCCGTGGGATGGTCTGATATGCCTAGAGGATGCTAGGTAATTCGCTGACCCAGCTACTTTGGACGTGATCCAGCTTGATCTTGATTCCTCGGACTATCTCCCGGTTGACCATCTCGACTTATCCATTGCCTTGGGGGATAAGCAACCGAGGTATAAGCTTGCTGGATACCGAGTCCTTGACACCATTCCTTCAGCTGACGACTTTGAAATTGTCGGCCGTTATCCGAGACTAACTTGTGAGGGATCCTGAATCGGTAGATGATGTCCTGCCATAGAAATTTCATAACCTCCTCCTCCATTATTCTGGCCAGTGGGACTGCTTCTATCCACTTGGAGAAATAGTCGATAGCTATCGGGAGAAACTTTCTCTGTTGAGGCCCAATCGGGAAGGGATCTACTATATCCATTCCACATTAGTCAAATGGGGAAGACACCGTGGAAGTCTTCAAGAATTCTTTCGGGCGGTGTGAGAGATTTTGGTGCTTTTGGCGGGGAATGCAAGCGGCCATAAACCGAGTCGTGTCTGCTTGCATAGTTGGCTAGAAGTATCCGGCTAGTAGTGTCTTTCAGGCCAACATCCACCCTCCCACATGACTCCGATAAATCCCCTCATGAATCTCCTAGAGGACATAGTTGGCATCATCCGGGACAAGGCATTTAAGGAGGGGCTATGAAAAAGATCTACGATACAAGCTATCCCAAACCAAGGTGAACCGAGAAGCTGTTCTTCTGAGCAGTCGGGCCGCCCCGGGATCAGCAGGCAGGGTCCCGTGCCTTAGGTAGGAAGTAATAGGTGTCCTCCAATCATCGTCCTCTTCTATGCTGGTGGCTTGATCAATCTGAGCTATGAGCAGAGTTTGTGTTATCAGATTATCTAAAGACCAGGTAGTCAACGCATTGGCTATCTTGGCTATCTTGGCTAGCTCGTCTGCCTTCTGGTTCTCTGCCCAGGGAATTTTTCGGATGATGACTTCTTGGAAACCTATCTTGAGTTTTTCAAATATTTCTGTATACCATCGTAGTCGGTCATTTCGGATCTTAGAGCTGTCTTCTAACTACTGAGCACCAGTTGGGAGTCTGAATGAATGATGACTCGGGACGCCCCTACTTGTTTGTCTGCTTGGAGGCCTGCTAGCAAAGCATCATATTCTACCTCATTATTGGAGGCATGAAAGTTGAGTCGTACAGACAGTTGAAACACGTCATCCCGGGGAGAGATCAACAAGATTCCCACACCACTACCATGTCGAGTGGATGACCCATCCACAAAGATCTTCCATGCCCCGTCTTCCCCTTGATCCGAAACTTTCATAAGAAAATCTGCTAAGGCTTGAGCCTTGATGGCAGTTCTCGGCTGATACTGAATGTCATACTCGTTTAATTCGATAGTCCATTTGATCAAACAACCCGAGGCTTCTGGATTGGTCAACACTTGACCCAGATTTCTATTGGTGAGAATGGTGATCGGGTGAGTCAGAAAATAAGGGCGCAACCTTCTAGCTGCTAGAGTTAGGCAAAAAGCTAATTTTTCCAAGCTAGTATACCGGCTTTCGACCTCTTTGAGAAAATGACTGAAGAAGTAGATAGGATGTTGTACCTTGCGTTCCTGTCGCAGCAAAACCATGGCAATAGCTCCTCCCGAGGCCGATAGGTATATCCATAACATTTCTCTTGTCATTGGTTTGGTGAGGATAGGGAGGCAGGAAAGGTACTCTTTTAACTCCCCAAAAGCCTTATCATATTCCTCGTTCCATTCAAACTTGGAAGCTTTCTTCAACACTTTGAAGCAGGGTAAACTTCACTCGGCTGAATGGGAGATGAAACGGGATAGGGCCGTGATGCGACCCACCAACTGTTGTGCTTCCCAGAGGTCACGAGGAAGCGACATTTTGGAGGGTCTGAATCTTCTTGGGATTAGCTTCAATCTCCCTCTCGGTGACAATGTACTCGAGAAACTTCTCACTTTCAACCATGAATGGGCATTTGTCTGGATTGAGTTTCAACCCATACCTTCTCAAAGTATGGCAAGTTTCTTCTATATCATCAATTAAGCTTTTCAACTGAGTGGTTTTGATCAGAATATCATCCACATAGACCTCGACGTTTCTTCCAATCTGGTGTTAGAATACTCGGTCCATCAACCTTTGGAAGGTTTTCCCTGCATTCTTCAGGCCGAAGGGCATAACAGTGTAGCAGTAAGTACCAGTAGAGGTGATGAAGCTAACTTTTTTTTGGTCTTCCCGAGATAAGAGAATTTAGTGATATCCTTGGTAGGCATCGAGCATGCAGATGAATTTGCATCCGGAGGTAGAGTCCACTAGTTTATCAATTTGGGGAAGAGGGTAGCAATCTTTTGGGTAGACTTTATTGAGGTTCCGGAAGTCAATACACACCCTCCATTTGTCCCCCATTTTGGGTACTAATACTACGTTGGCCAGTTAGGTCGGGAATTATACCTCGCGTATGTGTCTTGCCTCCCGGAGTTTCTTGATTTCCACCTGAATTACCTGATCTTGCTCGGGTGAGAAGTTTCACTTTTTTTGTCGGATGAGCCGAGCATCAGGAAGGGTGTCCAGCTAGTGAACCATCACATCCGCGGCGACCCCGATGACTTCTTGGGATGATCAGGAAAACACATCATGGTTGTGTGTGAGACATGCAATTAACTTTTGTTTTAGTTTCGGACAGAGCCCTGCAGCTATCCGAGTGATCCCTTCTGGCCGGGTGAGGTGGATTAGTGTATCCACTTTTTCTTCGGTGGATGGTCGAGATGAGGGTGTTTCTCAGACAGCTTTCACCAAGGCTTCTTGCAGATGGGGAACCTTGTGAGAATCCGTCTTCACCACATTGACATAGCATTTTCGAGCTGCTAATTGATTCCCCTTTACCTCCCCTGTTCGATCTCCTACCCGGAATTTGAGCTTCTGGTGGAAAGTGGAGACCACTACTTTAAAGGCGCTCAACATCGGTCTTCCGAGGATGATATTGTACACAGAGGCTGCGTTAACAATGAGGAAGAGCACCCGCTTTGTCTTCCTCGTTGGCTCTTCCCCCAGAGAGAGAGAAGGATTTGGCCTATCAGCTGTACCTCGTGTCCAATGAACCCATATAGAGAGGTGTTCACGAGACGTAACTCTTCTTCCTCCAGCTGTAGTTGATTGAAGGCATGCTTGAAAATAATGTTGACAGAGCTCCCTATGTCAATAAATATTCTTTTTACAGTATAGTTAGCAACACAAGCTTCAATCACTAGGGCGTTATCATGGGGGGTCTCTACGCCCTCCAAATCTTTCGGCCTGAAGCTTATTGTCTGCTTCCTCGCCCGGTATTGACTCCATAGCTTTCGAGCCTTTGCTCGTGTTCTTTTCGGGCCCGAGCTAAATCGCCATCTGTTGGCCCTTCTGCAATCATATGGATTGTTCCATGGGCGTCTATCTTCCCTTTCCCTTTATCTCATTCCTTTTCTCGTGTTGACCTCGATTGGGACTGGGGTGAAGACGGGGATTTTCTCCAGGGTGAAGGAGATTGTCGATATGGATGACGGTTTGGGGTGCCTCCTAGCTCTCGGTGGCGAGGATGCTGATAGGGCATGACCTGGAGTTGATCCCGAGGGTTCTTCCTTTGATTCACAGTCTGTCTCAGCTCCGTAGTGTACTGTTGACCATCTTGAGTGGAATGGGTATCCGACTCGTGGAAAGCACAGTACTGGTCTGGCTCAGGCGGTCTTCTACCCGACTCGGCTAACGAGTTAGGAGTGTTTTCTACCGTTTGGATAACCTTGTCCTCCCGGGATTTGGGATATCTTCGTAGGGGAAGAGGAGGTGCCCTGCGATTTGTCGGGGCAGCAACAGCCGGTGCCGGGGCCTTCTTTCTTTTGGCGGACTGGGCCTCTTCCACTTGGATGTATTTAAGTGCACGAGTCTGCAGTTGGACGAAAGTTTTTCACCAGAGACATAAAAAATTCCCCGTCTATCAAACTTTGGGAGAAGACGTTGACTTGCATTTCGGGGGTGATCAAAGGAGTGTCCATGGCTACTCGGTTGAATCACTATAGATACTCTTTTAATGACTCTTTGGGCTTTTGCTTAAGAGTATTTAAGTTGTGTGGAGTTTTCTGGTATATTCGGCTAGCGGCAAAGTGTTGTAAGAACACCATCTTGAATTCTTTGAAGGTATGAATGGAGGTCGGGGGGAGCCAGCCGAACCATCACTGCGCGGGGCCCGCGAGGGTTGTCAAGAAAATTCGACATTTGATACCGTCGGAGTATTGATGCAACATGGAGGTGTTCTCAAATTTACCCACATGATCATCTGGGTCAGTAGTTCTATGATATTCTTCAATCGCTATTGCCCAGAAGTGACATGGCAATACGTCTCTAAGAATATTTTTGAAAAATGGAGATCCTTGGGATACCTTGGGTTCGCCAGATGTGATGACTTCTTTCTTCTTGAGGTCTGGGTGCAGCGTTTTCTCAGAAGACTCCGAAGATGATTCTGGTGCTATAGTAGGACCCATCTTGGGAGGAACCGCCCTCAGAGTTTCTCCTGGTCCGGTTGCTTGGAGACCTGGTTCTAATGGTACTCCTGTTGATCTAGAGGGAATCCCATCGGGGGAAGGCCCCAATGGAGGAGGTTGCTGTGGTTGCCCTCGTAACACCGCCTGTACGGTGGTGACTACTAGTTTGTTGAAGTCCTCCATTGTCATTGAGATAACGTTGGGTACGCCGGTATTGCTCATCTTTATTGTCTTAGTTCTGGTTTTAATTCAGTTTTTCCACAGACAATGTCAATTTGATCCCACCTAGGAACGCAGACGCGTGACTCATCGGTTCGCTGACACTGAGGTTGCCAGCCGTCGTCTCTCTCCAGGCAACCAGAAGAGCTTCTTAGGAGAAATGTTCGTATCTCCACATGAGAAGAACTAGGAGGGAACCGTTAGAATGACAGTGAGGGAGTTCCCCGACGTAGTCACTCCGAAGCTCAAGTCAGTTGAGGTGGCAGGAGGAAGAGGAACAATAACTAGGGTTTGTAAAAGTATATGTGCGCGTACCTCGATCTGCTGGGGCAGGTGACCTTTTATAGGTTTGGGAGACGTCGATGTCCATATCCTTCCCCTTCCCTATTTAATAGGGGTATTTTCCTATTTACATGACTATTTACTCGGAGTAATGAGGCAACGTTCCTCATGTTTTCTGGGGAGGATAACATCGGTAATACCTACGTTTTCGAATGGATAACATCTTATCAATTTCGGGAGGTAATTATGGTTATACTGTCAAATAACCAAGACTCCGTGAGCCGGGGAGACTATTGTAGTCGGGAGGCTGTTGTAGTCGGGAGACTGTTGTAGCCGAGAGGGCTGTTGTAGCCGAGAGCCAAGGAGGTTGTTGTAATCGGGAGCCAGGAGGACTGTTATAGCCGGGAGCCTACTGAGTGAAAAGAACACTTGACAGAGAAGATGAGGGAACATAGGTGAAGAGCTTAGGCATTTTTGCTTTCTTTGTGTATTCTTTGCATGTGGTCGCAATCTCCTTATATAGGAGCTCAAGTGTATGACAACGTTTAGCGACCAATTAATGGCCATTACTCCTTTGAAACATTAACATTTCTCGACCAGTTATAGATTCTATATTAATCATCGATTTATGCATTCATTACACACTTAAATAATTAGCAAAACGGTTCATGTGATAAAATATTGGTTCATCCGCTTGGATAAATTTTGCTTCGACCGGTCTGACATTCGGCGCACGTAGGTCATGCACGCACATGAGTCAATTTGACTCAGTGTAATCCGAGCATTGGATTTATACCCCTGCGTATCCACACGTGAGAGACTCTTTCCATACATTTATTCATATTATATATAATAATAATAATAATAATATAAACTAATCAATATACTTTGAAACACTCAATTTAACACTAAACTCATTCACAATAGATTTCTTTTCTCCACTTTTTTCATTCGCTTATATTCAACACAGTGAAGAAATGCCTAAAATGAGCCAACGGATGAAATCCATCCTTCTTATTAACACTAAAAGATGGCTAAATCTTCATGTTTCTAACTTAGAGTTTAATCCAGACACCCAGAGTGAAATATAAATGGAAAACAGAGACAGAAAATGTAAAAACAAAGAAAAAGAAAGACCTATGGAGTATAGTCCACTGTTCTTTTCGCTGGGTCACTTTATTGACAAAGTTTTCAACAGTGACATATCAGATATATCACAAGAAATGTCAAACAACCCAATATACTCCATCCATTACTGCTATATCTAGAGATCTCCTCCCCGGATCGCCTGTTGTCGTTAATTTTCAATCTATAATATTTATGAAAATGCTCACAGATTCCATCTGAGATCAAATAGATGAGATGACTCAGTAAAATAATCATGATCGAGTAATTTCAATTAGTTGGTTACAAATTAGGTTGGTTTTTCTTCTATCAAATCAGCTTTCTTCAGGTTGGATTTTAATAAACCGATTTTTTTTAGGTCGGCTTCAAATAGACCTATTTCTTTTGGATTGGCTTCAATAGAATTTGATCCAATTCGAAATCAAGGGATCAGATGATTCAACAGAATAATCACAGTTGACTAATTTCAACCGGTTGATTACAAGTTGAGTTGGTCTTCTATGTGAGATTAGCTTCCTTCGGGTTGGACTTCAGTATACTAACTTCCTTTTGGTCGGCTTCAATAGATCAACTTTCTTCAAGTCGACTTCAATAGACTGGCTTCCTCCAAATCGATTTTAGGAATGCCGAGTAACCAATGAATCCTTTAAGCGAAGGTTCAAAAAGACTCAAGAAAAAGGTTAAAGGGGGCCAAGACAAGCTTTGACAATGTCTCTTTGACGCTCAAGTCAAAAAGAAAGAATGGAAAAAACAAATGCAGAAGTAGAGTTATGAGATTGCTTGCTTTGGTGCTGCAATCGATTAACTTTAAATAGAAAATGAAAAGGGCACATCTCTAACTTTCCTTGTTGAGAGACATCGCTCTTGGTGATCAATGCCTCAACAACCGCATCCACATCTCTTGGTGATGTCTCTTGGTGATGGACGTTTCAATAACTATCAAGTCGAATCATAATTCCAATTTAGGCAAACCAAACTCGAATGCAATTTAGACAAAATTGACTTGAGGTCTTCTATCAAGGACCGACTTGATCCGAAGTTGGTTTTGATTGAATCCGAACTCGATTTGACTTGACCCAAGCTCGTCTTAACTTGATCCGCGCGAACTCGTTTTAACTTGACTTTTTTACTTTCATACCACATGGTACTGATTCACATTTCATAGTTTTGTGTTTTAATATACGCTGCGAAGCTTCCATGCATTGCGATCGATCGAGTTGCGACGACCAGTCAAAAAGGCAATGGCACACAGCTAGACATGAAAGCTAAGCGCTTCCATAAACTTTTTGACCTCGGTTGTTATAGCAATATGTCAAAGCTCCATCCCTGTCATATCCCGGCTGGATTTTTTACAGACAGCCTGTTGATACGCTGAAACTGCCATTTCAAAATTATTATAGAAATTTAAGGAATTAAAATATTGAATAACTCACAGTCACAGCTATATGCATGCCTTCGTCACTGCATGGTTAATTACTTTTCATTTTGATATCTCGCTCGTGCTTATGACTTTTATCAACACATGAGTGACTTCTTATTAACCATATTGCACGCCGACGGTCACTGTTCCTCAGTATTGTAGCACTTCTACTGAATTGACAAGAATGCATTGCTACATGTGATTAATTAAATCTGAAGAACATGAGAACGGAAACAGCTGTATAGAAAATTAAATGAGAATAAGAAACTTGCATGTAAGTCGATCACAATCGGTATATGTAATTGATGTGACGTGGGCATGCAGTATAAGTTGCGTACATAGATCACGCACCTGCATTTGGTGCAACAAGTTAAGACGAAACAATTAATGACTTCAGATGGATTGCGAGTGTTCCCTTCTGAAATCGTCGAGAGATGACTCATCGATGAACTGCTTCGGATGTTGAAAAGAGTATCCGTTACTTAGAGAGATCTACTAATCCTGAGAAAAAAAAGAGAGAAAATTAAAAATTAGAATGAAGGTTAGAGAGTATTCTAACTCAATACTCTAATGTTTAAATCAGTTTTTGACAGAGGAAAATGAAGAAGATGAATAATTATGAAAGTAGAGATGTATAATGTATGAGCATAAATAAGTCTATCTTTGCCCGTATATGAGTCCATTTTAACAATTATGAGAACAGATTTCTTTTATAATATTACTGAGGAGGATATTTTCTCTTCGTATTAATTGGATATTATATCTCAATAAGTAAAATATCTCATCAGTATATATATTTTTTATAATATATCATATTATTACATCGTCCACATTTTATATTTATGGATCGTGAGGGGTCACACTATGCAACCTATATTACTTTACGTGTTCTGATAACTCACGTGCTATTAAAATAATTGGACTGGAAGGTTTGGTCTTTTAGGTAGAGGAGCGTCGGATCGGTAAGACGAGTGAGCATGATTTCTCTAGAGCTAGGAAAATGGTGGGATCTAATGGAGATCCGTCGAGTGTTAGGTGAGCTAACTGAATGAAGATTTGTAGAGTGTCAAGTGAGCTGACAGAATGACGATTTACTGAGTGTTAGGTGAATTGATTAAATGAAGACCTACCAAGTATTAGGTGAGCTGACTGAATGGAGAATCGGGATAGGCCGAGATTGGAATGAGCCGATTAAATGGAGATCTGAGTAGTGTCAGGTGAGCTGATTAAATATAGATCCGTCGAATGTCAGACGAGCTAACTAAATAAAAAATCAAAGTAGGTCGAGATTAGAATGAGCTGATTGAATGGAGATCTGATTAAATGGAGATGGTTGACGTAGGAGCTGACTAAATAGAGATCTGAATAATATCAGATAAGTTGATTGAATGGAGATTTATGATGAGTTAATTAAATAAAAAGTTAGGATAAATCAAAATTATAATGAGTTGACTGAACGGAGGATCGAGATAGATCGAAATTGAAAGGATCGGATGTCGATGGTCCATTTTAGCTTTCACCTTTCTTGATTTCTGATAAAACAGTGGGAAAAGACGTCGCTAAGCGAGTATATGTATCTTCCAGCCTATCTCATCTCTTCACGCGGCAGAATGTGCTGATTCTGGAGACAGCTGTGGTATAATTAAGAACAAATAATAACATGGCGAGCTGTGATGACTCTTAAACCTTCTGCTGGTGCTTCCATGCACCCTGAGTATCCAGGAAGGTTCCTACTTCCATGGAATCCTATGAATTCTCCATGCTCTGTTCAGGAAACTCATGTGAAGAGAGACAGACATATATAGTATGCGCACTAGAAATCAATGCACAGTACGGCTGTACTCGATCGCCTCTTATTATATAATACTTCATCTAATACGAGGTTAAAAAAAGGACACTACAGTAATATGAACGCAGGTGGTGGTCGACGTAGAAATCATTCAGTCAAACAGTTAATTGGTATTTCTTAATTTACTCATTTTGTGTACTATAAATAAGCAATTAGCAGCTTGCTCATATCCTCGATCAGCATCTGCAAGAAGAGAGTGAAGCATGGTAAAAGGCAGCAGCAGCATTGCTCCGTCTTCGACGAAGGGAAGAAGCCATGGGAAGAGGCAGTACAAGGGCGTGAGGATGAGGAGCTGGGGCTCGTGGGTCTCCGAGATCAGAGCGCCCAACCAAAAGACAAGGATTTGGCTCGGTAGCTACTCCACCCCGGAGGCCGCCGCCCGGGCGTATGACGCCGCCCTACTCTGCCTCCGAGGCGGCTCCTCCGTCCTCAACTTCCCTTCCTCCCCTCCCTTCCCCGGCGGCGTTCCTGACGTCGGCATCATGTCCCCCAAGTCCATTCAAAGAGTGGCGGCCGCGGCAGCCGCCCAAGAAACGGCGCGGCCTTACTCTAGCGTTCCGGCGGCAGTGTCGCAGTCGCCTGATCCTCTCATCGCCACCCCTTCGCTGTCAGAACAAGCGGAAGAGGCGGCGGAGATGGCTGAAGAGAGCTTCACCTCGCTTGACTCGATCCATTTCGAGGCTTTCTTCCAGTCGCCCAAGTGCATGGATTACATGCTTCATCCGGCGGCTTCCTTCTTCGGCGCTCCACAACTCCAAGTTGAGGACTACTGGAACGAAGAGGGAGAGATCAGCCTCTGGAGTTTCTGCTAATTAAACTTAATCATCCAACTCAATTGCTTCTTCACAAATCACAATTATCAAGATCTCGATCGCTAACACATATTTTATTTGTTTATGGGCAAATTAAGGATGTAGATTTCCAGTGGAGCAGCACCTTTTAGTTCAGTTCCCTGGTTATATATATATGGAAGACTCAAAAAGTAAAGTATTGTAAAATTGTGATTTTTTTATGATATACTTTGAAATCCCTGTATCTCAATTCGATTAATGAAAATCGATCATTCATTATCTTAGATGAAATAGTTAATATTTTTAAGGATTTAAGAATAATTTCCTCTTGGTTGGAGATTTTCTTCAAGTATAGTAAATCCAAACAATTGCCCTTCGACTTTTCTAACAGCGTCATTAGCCGCTTAATCCTCCTTTTTTTCAAGTCCGAAACGCCTCCGGATATTACCTAGCATGTTCCTTTATTTCCGTTCACGCACTAGTTTACCCACTCCAATGGACCACTTAATCGTAGCCTGACATCTATGGCGTCCAATAAAAAGGAAGGTAGAGATTTTGCCAGCGATGGGGGCAATTATTACGCCATGTGATTATTGTTTGTATTAATATATAATATAAACCCTAACCAGTTGCTCCACCGTCTCCTTGGTCCGCTCAATCTGACTCGCCGCTGCCTCCTCGATCTCCTCCTCTTCTTTCGGCCCCTTTCCACAATTTAGAGGAGATGGAAATGGCCGAGGGATCTCGCAGATCCCTCCTTCCGAGCTTCCTCTACTCGCCTTCTTCCGCCTCCAGCAACCCGGCCATCGATCGTATCTTGGGGAGGAGCCTACCCTCACCTGCTGCTGCTGCGGCGGCAAATGGCGCCTCGGCAGCCCCGTTCGTTGTCGCCCAGGCGCCTAAGGAGTCCGGGAAGATCGAGATGTATTCTCCGGCGTTCTACGCCGCCTGCACCGCTGGCGGCATCGCCAGTTGTGGGATCACCCATACGGCTGTCACGCCGCTTGATCTCGTCAAGTGCAACATGCAGGTCAGGATGAAATCCAGATCCTTTGACGAAGTTATAGATCTTGGTGTCAAATCCATCGATTTTGTTGTGCTTCTGCTTCTGAAGGCTTCCCCCCTTGTTGTTAGACAAAGCGGTTATTTATTTGTTCATTATACTCAGATGCTGTATGATTGTCTTTACAATTTTATGTTTGGCTTTTTTTCAGTCGCCATATTGAGTTTTAAAAATCATTATTCATTAATGGTGATCTAGAAGTTGTATTCATTGGATCTGTGTGAATTTTTGTTTTACTGTTTTTATCCCTGTTTCTATATAGATCGATCCAGCCAAGTACAAAAGTATCTCTTCAGGATTTGGGGTGTTGCTCAAGGAACAAGGGGCCAGGGGTTTCTTCAGGGGCTGGGTTCCTACCCTGCTTGGATACAGCGCCCAGGGGGCATGCAAGTTTGGCTTTTACGAATTCTTCAAGAAATATTATTCAGATCTCGCCGGGCCGGAGTTTTCATCCAAATATAAAACTTTGATTTATCTCGCTGGGTCTGCTTCTGCCGAAATTATTGCTGACATAGCTCTCTGCCCCTTCGAAGCTGTGAAGGTGCGGGTCCAGACTCAGCCTGGTTTTGCTAGGGGGTTGAGTGATGGCTTACCAAAATTTGTCAAATCGGAAGGTGTTGGGGGGTATGCTCTTTTACTTTATCTTTACGTCCTATCATGTATTGAGATTTCATCTCTGTGGTTAATCTTTCTATACTTAAATTTGTTATGATACAGACTTTACAAAGGAATAGTTCCACTTTGGGGTCGTCAAATTCCGTGTAAGCAATCATTTCCTTTTGCTCACTTGTGCTATCTTAATTCCCTTTCTTGTTTATATTTAGTGGCTAGTATGTCTAATGTTTTTGACAGTAAGTAATCTTTTCCTTTTGCTCATTGTTGTATCTCTCATGCTTCCCTAAAATGTGTGTTTGGAAAATGAAGATGCTGATATCAATAGTTATTCATCCTTTTCTGTTGCTACCTATACCCCCTATATCATGCTTATTCTTGTTGAGGGTTTTTTAGGTCTTGGTGATTCTAATTTTAAGGCAGATTTAAAATACACTGGTCCACAGAAATAAAGAACATTAGTCCGGAATACCATTATAATTCAATTCCTTTTTGAAATTAATTTTAGTAGATTTAATCTATTGTGCTTGAGTTTCAACAAGACTGGGTTAGCATGAGCTTTAAATTTTTCATATTTTCTCCACTTTATTGTGACTGCCCAATGAGGCACGAGAGTAGTGCTTTGTTTGTTTGTGTCTGAGTTGGATGCCAGGGTGATATTGTAGCTTTCACACAGTTCTTGTGATATTCTTGACCAGGGTGTCCAGATTTTAAATATGCTACCAAGCAAAAAAAGCTTTGTTCGAGCCTTACCCAACAATTTAAATGGCATTTCAATGAACTGTATTCAAGTCATATACCTCTATGACATAGCCAATTGTTAATTTTTGAATGAATTTTATTTTAACAAATTCTAATTAAGTATTGTCCACTTTTGTTTTTCTAAATCAACTTGTACTGGATAAACAACTTCTTCCTGTTTCATGATAATAGAAATTTCCAATGAAATATTTGATGAATTTTATATGAAAATTTTGGCGCAGATACTATGATGAAATTTGCATCATTTGAGTATGTGGTCGAGATGGTCTACAAGTATGCAATTCCTGCTCCTAAAGATCAGTGTAGCAAACCACTTCAGTTGGGTGTGAGTTTTGCTGGTGGATATATAGCTGGAATATTCTGTGCTGTAGTTTCTCATCCAGCAGACAACCTTGTCTCTTTTCTTAACAATGCCAAGGGTGCCACAGTTGGTGACGTGAGTATTTAAAGCTTTTACTAGTGTATAAGCTCTTTATTTCCGTTTGAGTGTTTTCCTCTAAAGATGACCATTTTAATTTTGTCGTTTATGATCTCTCTTGCTCAGATAATACCTCAGTGCCAATTCAGCTGACTCAATTTGTTCATTATTTGTTGATCAGGCTGTTCAAAAGCTTGGTTTGTGGGGTCTATTCACCCGTGGCCTTCCTCTACGAATTGTCATGATCGGTACCCTAACTGGTGCACAATGGGGGATTTATGATGCATTCAAGGTCATGGTTGGCCTGTAAGTTCCTAAAACTATTTTGATCTTGTTTGTGGATCTTAGAGCTTTTCTTCTATATTCAAAACTACAAATTCCTAAATATTTCACATATTTTCAGCCCTACAACTGGTGGTGTTGCTCCTGCTCCTGCAGCTGAGGTACCTAAGCTGGGAGCCGCTGCTTGATTATTTATAAAGAACATTAACGTAAGACTTTTGAGAATTATAGGCTCGTTTGATGAGCAAGTGTTGAATGCTTCCCGAGCAACACATTGGTTTTGACTTAGTTTTTGCAGATGGCCTTGTTTCCATCCTCCATTGATTCTGTTTCGGGGAAATACTGCTGCTTTAGCACTTAACAAACACAAGTGTTCCTGTGGAATTAGCAGGAAGAGTTTGCATTTCTCATTCTATATTATTATTTGAATTTTGGTTAAGCATTAAAATTCTGGTCGACTGAGTATCATTCTACTCGAAACATTACCATGATAAACTTGTGTTAGTAATGCACAAGTCACAGTTCACATTGTTTTACGATCTTTCAACTAGCTCGAGAATTAAAAGTGGCAGAGTTTTTCTCAAGTCATTATTTGAAGCATACTTTGTTCTATGTTCATCCATTGAAAGTTCTTCATAGTTGATCTCTGAGTCCTAGCAGAGCATTTCTGTTCTCAGCTGGTCTAGATATTGAATTTGATGTTATTTTGTTTTTGCCAAAGCTAGAAAGCTGTAAGGTTTCCAAAATTTGTCTGGGAATGTGGTCCTACCGGCTGAGTCCTATCATCGGGCAACACAGTTCAGATCCGGTTAGCCCAAGTTCAGTCCCATTGTCAAACATCTCATAATAATTAATTATTTTAATCATCCCACCATCTTATCCTTGTATTTTCATTTTGCTCTTATGGAGGGTGTTATGGTTAGACTTTTAAGGATATATCAAATATTTAAAATTTGAGATTTAATTATGGTGTATTATGAGATTTTTTAAATAAATAATAGATTTGAGAACGTTAACGGTTAGTTTGAATTTTTATGTGTATTTTTTTGATTTATTTTGATGGATGGTGAAAAGGTGTTTTAGGGTTCATTCTTAGAATTAGTTAGGTCAAAACTTAGATATTTATACCAACTAAAAAAATTTAGTGGGTTTTAGACAAGCTATGACATTAAGAATCATCTGTGATGTCACTTATGCTTGCAGTAATTTGATACTCTGTTAGCAATTTTAAGTTATTACTCAAGCCAAGGAACGAATTCATGTTGACGCTGTATGATTTTGGAAAATAAATTGATTGATGAAGCAAATTAATGCACGATTGAGATGACATTAGATTGAAGATTGCGCGCCTAGGTCGATGGCGGCGGTTCGTGTCGATGAGCGCAAGCCTCGCTTAGGTTGGCCACCAAGTGGCACCCCAAGTAGTTTGGCTGCCGCACTTATGTTGCTCTCAGGTTTAAAATTTAATTAAACAAAAATTTAATTAAATCGAATAAATTGATCGAATTTATTGAATTTTATAATTTAATTTAGTTATTTCAAAATTTTAATTTTCTTTTGATAAAATCAATTAATTCTGATTATTCGGTTTTCAAATCCGTTATTCAATTAAATCAAATAAACCGAACTAAATTCCTAAATTTGGGCGACAGTGGTCTCCTCTTTTTGGCTTTTTCTTCTTGAGAGCTATCTGAAGGGATTTTCGATAAATACGCAGTAAAAGTAAACAAATTTTTCTTTGGACATCCCATATTACCAAGATCATATGACATAACCATAGATATAGAGTTTAAATGGTTTACACCTTTCGTAGACGACGAAATCAACAGGAAGTCAACTAGCAAGCCTCTTGAGCTTTGCCTTTATCAATATCCATGTCGAGATGTCTTCAAGACAATATAACAAGCCACAAGTTCTAGCCAAGGGAGGAGACGACACACAGAGGGAGAGAGAGAGCATCGCGCCAAAACACAATTTCTTTCTCTTAAAAAACTTCTTTCTTTTTCTAACAAGAGATCTATTTATACCTCTTCATTAGGGCATGAAAGGCAGACTCGGGCCCATACAATAAGAGTAGGCCCTTGGTCCAATTAGATTTAATCTCTCTCTTTGAGAATCTCATTCTCATACTTATTTTACTTCTTTCAAAATACTTGTAGTATGTGTGACCTAATAGGTTCTCGATTATGTTGGTCATTCATGATTAATTATTAATTATGAATAAATTATGAGTAATACTTAGCAGTACATCATGACCCTCAATTGATTGAAAAGTCAAGATTGACTTTAGAATTTCTTTTGAACCCTTCAGCAGCTTCAGTTATTAGTGCTTCTATTCCCTTTAATCCTCTTATACCCACTTGGTTCAGGACATGATTTTTGTGTCAGTCCACACTAAGTTGACTACGTTATACTTAGCCCAAGTATAGTTTCTTGTCATGTAGATTTAAATTACTCAAAACATATGTCCAAGAAGATCATCCTCTAGATATGTTTGCTTTGACCAAAGACTTCTGAGTAATAATTCGAACAAGAGATTATAGGGTATACGTCTCCTTTGAAATGAGCGGTGAATCCTCTTTGGGCTATTCAAATACCTTTGGACACATTAACTTATACCCAATCATTCCAGATCTACACCCCTAGGAGATGCTAGCTAAGATGTCAAAGTATAAACCTTCATGACCAAGATGACTTAAATACCTCAAATCTAAGAAAATTTGCATTTGAGCTATAATGAGATCTTCATTGACATATATATATATATAAAGAACCATACAAAGTCTCATAGCAGGTCATATCCAATGAATTAGTTACCCTTAATTAGCATTCACATATTAACTCTCAACATCTATGTTTCCAGCCAGTGAGGATCGACTGTTTGGATAAACCAAAGAGTATAATATGTACTAGTCTCATAGAATTGATGATATCTAGTCTCACCAATTCATTGACTAGGGAAGATTTCAATATGTTCATAATTTCACATGATAAGATAACTATTGATTGTGATCCAATCATAATTTCTCTTATGCTATGCATTTATTGTGGACTTCAGTAAATGAGTTTAAGATCAAATCACATACATAGAGAATTTACACATAAATAGTGAATTTTATTAATTAAACATCTAAAACAACATTCAAAGTGATTGTCTTAGGATACCTCTCAAATACAACACTATCAAAGTTGGAGTGAGGAGAACAAGGGAGGAGGATCGACCACTTTCAAATCTGGTCCGAAGAAAGGAGAAGAATGACGATAGGAGGAGGAAGAAGAGGCGGGGAGGAATCACATAAGCAGGACGACGATCTCATACATCTCTAAATCTCGATAAATCTAAAAAATCAGTTAATTCAGACGAAAATCGAATTAATCAATATTTTATTGGTTAGGTTTATTCGGGTTTTGTAGAAAAATTCGATCAGTTTGATTAGCTCGATTTTTTTTTGATTTATTCAATTTCAGTTAGTTCGGTTCGATTTTAACCGAATACTCACTCCTACCACCAAGTGGCACCCACTACCAAAAACCTAGTGATTAGCGACCGAATTAGCGACGGAAAATAATTTTTGTCGTAATTTAGCGACGGAAAATAGTTTCCGTCACTCATTTCGTCTCTATTGAGACGACGGGGCGGAGAAACCCTAATTTCTGTCCCCCTCTTGCAACGGAATTATATTTTTCGTCACTATTTAGCGACGAGAAAAAAAATCCGTCGCTAAATGTGAGATTTAGTCACCATTCGGCCAACCGCTTTCCTCTTCTCTCCCTCCGATCGTAGCTGCACCGCCGCCGTCGAGTTCCGCCGCCACGAAGGTATGCCTTTCTTCTCTACTCTTCTCTCATCTTCTCTCCCTTCGCGTGGCTGGTGGTGCCGTGGCTGCGCGTGGCCGGCCGCGGCTGCAAGTGGTCGGCCGCGACTGCAAGTGGTCGGGCGCGTCGCGGCTGCACGTGATTACAAGTGTGGCTCGCAACTCTAATAGTGTCATTACAAGTGTGGCTCGCAGAAAAGTTTAACTATCTTGCTAAACTTGTAAAAGCGTGATATAGTTCTGATCTAAGTTTCAATTTTCTTGTTAGTTTCATTATAGGATGAATTGGATGATGCTTGCTGTTTAACTATCTTACTGTTTGTTGCTTGCAAGTTGTTTATAATTGGATGATGTTTGTAAGTTGTTTGATTTAATGTTTACTTATGTAGTTAGGTTTTAGTTTGGTAATTCCTTTAGTTAGGTTTTGTTTCACTAGATAAACTTGATGTTGCTAGATTAATT
>JBBUKS010436845.1:0-18409 GCA_038050645.1 Hedychium gardnerianum
AGGAAATTTGATTCTTTAATGTGTATAGAGATAAGAATTGATATTCAATTCTCCGATGGATATAAGGATAGGGATAAAAATTAAAAATATGATGGAGATAGTGTAAGGATGAATATAATAAATGAGGATGAAGATAAATGATATAGAATTTGATCTAAACTCAATTCATTGTCATTCTAAGTGTTGCACGGCACTTAGAGAGGACAATTTCTTCTAAAATCGATGATGAATCCGATATTTGATTCATCTGAAATGGAAGAGAGTATGTAAGAATTTTTATATTCTATACCTAGTTAAATATAGGTATGGAGATTTTTTAAATTTAAATATGATGGCAGCTCATAGAATCCTATCATTTGAATACCCAATTAAATTATAATTTTTTATTATTATTTTCTTAAGAATTTAATAAATATCTATAGTGCAATCAAAATAATTTAAATTTGAATGTATATATATATATATAATTGTAGATGGTAATAAAATATTTGATTTTTCAATGAGTAAGGAGATGAAGATGAAATTTAAATACTCATAAAAATGAGAATAAAAGTTGACTAGGATTGGAAATGAACATATATAATAAATAGAGTTGTGAATGGCATCTAGATCTGTCCACCTCAGCTGGCGCAATCTAACGGCGGATCGATTGGAGGAGCCAAGGTCAATGCTAGGTACAAATGGGGGTGGGTTAAAGGCGGCCCCGAGCTCACAGTCACAGGGAGGTTACCAAATTTGGAGGTGGTCCCACACGGGCAAATGAGTAAAGTGTCGGTGGGAGATGGGTGAGTTACATGTGCTGTCAGATCGGATCAGTGCTTTTAAAATTGGATCGAGTCTATCGATCGATCCACGCAACGATTTGAACTTCACTAGTCATCACCTAGTGAGTGATAATAAAATGATATTTTTGTTCGTCTCTAAAATGATTCTCCGTAGATACGAAAGCGATTCATCAAATTTATTAAAATTGATGATTGATCGCAATCAATCAAATTCAATCATAATGTGTGCAAATTAAATAAATAATAGTCGCACCTTGTTAGAAGGATGATTTAAGTTTACCTTTTTAAATCATTTATATTGATATTAATATGTGAATATTATAACACCCGAATAATATTATAAATTAATATAGATGAGTATTATAAAACTCACATATTAACTATATTTAATTCTTTAAACGTTGTTAATGAACAAATTTTATATTTTATAAGTGGATAGTAGACTCATAAATTATGAATGTTAAAATGAATGTAAGTGTGTTGATAAAAAAAAGATGTTAATATAATAAATATGTGGTATACTATTTGAAAAGATAGTATATATTAATATTCAAACCAATACGAATGCCCTTAAATCTTTCTTATGATGAACAAGAGAATAAACAATCTAGCTATAGATGAGAAAAGATGTTATCCAAGAGAGAATTCAATGCCCTGATGAAATCTATAGGATCATTTTGATCCCATGTGATTTTTAATCAATCAAATCAAAACTCGTTTAGAGATCTACGATTGATTACCGGATGAAACCGGTAGTATCCCAGTTTCAAGTCTAAAAAATATCATTTAAAGTTTTTTCAAAGAATTCGAATAATTTTATCATTGTTTTAAAATTATTTTTGTCTTTTACGCTATTAGGTTTTTGAGACTATTTAAACTATTTATTTAATAAATTTTAGAATAGTTATTTTGATCAATAAACTTTTCTAAAATTTCTTTTTTTCTAAAACAACGAGTTTTTAGATGTTTATTTTTCTTATATTCACATGCGAATCAAAGATTCACTACCTAAAACATCTTTTAGTAGCATTACCTTCTCTTTGGATAGGAACTCATACCCACTCCATACATAATTTTGTACATAGATCTGATTAGTCATGTGTTCCTGAGAGTACTGTTCTTCCCATAATTGGCGGCAGCTTTCTACACGACATTGATATGGTCTCGCTGCAATCTTCCTCATCAAACTGCTGACGACTGTTTTTCTTTAACAAACTAAACCAACAGCATTTCAGTGACGGCATGCATCAGTAATTAACTGACAGCAGAATTGGCACAGAGATTCATCCATATTAAGGAGCATTGATCTGAAGAATTAATCAGTCTGCATGCTCCATATTAAAGAACATTAAAGTAAAAAAGTAGTTAGATTCCTATTCCCCTTATACACTAGTTACTGTTCGGGTTGGTTAGACTAGTTCCTGTGATTTACCTCCTCTGTGTTAATCCTGGGACAGACTGGCGGGGACGCTGGGGGCGAGCGTTTCGTCTTTTGCCATAATTAAAGTAAAAAAAGTAAAGTCATAAGGATGATTTCATACTCTTTGAAAGAAGATAAGTTACAAAAACATTTGTCCCAACATAATCCAACGAGATATTTTGTATTCGTTAAAAATTGATCTAGATGATTGGAATAATCATCCATGAACAGTATAGAAGTATAGTTGTTGGAGAAGATGACAGTGGTGATGAGTAGATGAGGAGGTTGCTGCTGCTTTAAGGAAAGGACTGAGGGATCTTTCATTGACTGGTCTTTGGCCTGTTTCTTCTAATAAATCGAGGGGGTAGGGAGGTGCAGGTGAGCTGGCCATGTCGAGGGCTTTGATAAGACCACGTGATTCCCAGAGTTTCCTCCCTCTGTTTCCTTCGCCATTGACAGTGTTTAGGGTTTCAATGGAGGTTTCATTTTTTATTTTATTTCTATTTTGTCTTGTTTAGGGTTTGGGGCTGCATGGGAGCTCGTTCCATGTGAGCATGCACATGAAGCTTCACTCTCTTCCCAGCTTTCCTTACTATTTTACTGTTCCATGTGAGGTTAATTAATAGTTTGATAAATAAAGCACATTTGGATAGCTATGGGTTAGATTTGACTAATGATATAGCATTGAAGAATTGTTTAGGGAGAATGACTTGATCTGATTGAGATTGGGGGATGGATTGACTCGGGTAGATAAGACACGTGTCAAATTGGTTTTAAATATTTGTTAGATCGATTTTTGTCGAGTCAACTATATGTTGTTGTGCCAAACAACGCAAGGACTCAGACGAAGATCTCCGACAACGACGACCGAAAAGACTAGAACAAGGATTAGAAGGGAGGTCAAAATAAACCTTGACGAGATCTCTCTGATACTGAAGTCGGATCTCATAGAAAAGTTAAAGAAAGAAATAACATAATTAGAGAATAGAAAGGACATACCTCGATTTCAGAAGTGGCTTGAACTTAATTTGGATGTGACTCAAACTTACTCGAGTTGAGTTGGCAAGAGTTGGCTGACTTGACTCGAGCTTGACCGGGTTAGTCTTGGTTTTACTTGGACTCATCATGAGAACTGACATGGATTATTTGTTGTTGTCCGAGTCTTGAGATGCCCACGTGGCCTCTGTCGTCTCCGCCACATCAAAACTAATCTCATTTTAAGACTAGAAAAAGAGCTCTTTGGAGCTATAAAAGAGTTAAACATGGTCAATGGTCTCTAGCTAGCTTCATTTGAGAGGTCTATTATTATTATTGTTATTATTTGTTTTTTGTCTTGGGGAATCTTTGTGAATGGAGCAGCATTGAATTGAATAATTGTACCAGTGTTAGGCTAGAAAGGAACCCTAAAGCCAGGGTGCTTCTTTCAGTAATCATAAGTAGCATTCATGGGACCCAAGAAATTGAAAGGAAAGCTAATGCCTTGTGTTTTATAATCTAAGTTGAATCTAGGGTGGCATGGTAAAAAAAACAAAACAAAAAAAAGCATGATTTGGTTTGATCCATAAATCTACGAATTTAAATTTGATATATCGCGTGAAAAATGGATTAACCTAACCCTAAAGGAACCGAATAGTTCAAGGGGACTAAGCGAATCAACATAATTGAATAATCAAATGAATTGGACAATGTAAAGGCATGAGTTTCAAGCATGAATGGTGTTAAGGGATTCAATTGGGTTAAACATATCGAGTCGAGTGAGTTAAATACTTGTTCACCTTCATAAGAGTTTTCTAATAACATGAAAAACAAAATAATGAATGAATGAAACTACATTGCCTTTTGTATAAAAACAAGTGATCATTATTTATATTTGGAAGGTAGACGACTTGTAAACATTGAAATCCACTTTTTCATCTTCTTATGGATAGAAGAAAGTTCATACAACCTAGTCACATATCACACACACCATAGGTGGTAATGAACACAAAATGTATAATTGAGTCGTCTATTTGCCATCGAATTGATCCTACAAAGGAGTTGGCGAATCTTTATCAAGATGGGGCGGCAATGAATTGAGTTGGACCAGTGTTAGATGAGTAAGGAGCCGTAAAGCAACGTTACCATTGTCTCTTTTGCTCGTCGGAGGCACTCGTGGGACCGAAGAGATATGAAAGCAATGTTTCATGCACAACATGATCTAGGGTAGGGTGGCTTCCATGGAGAACAGCTAGCAGTACATTATTGTTGATACTATCCCACTTCAAATTTCATTAACTATCCACCATTTCAGTTCAATTCATAGAATATGATCAATCAAACAACTTTGTCTAGTGCAAAGAGTTGGCTGAATAAGCATCTATTCAAGCAGAACATCTTGAACATAACTGTATCATTTCAATAACAATAACAGCTCACTCGAAATATATGAACTATAAGTACATTACAACACAATACTTAACTTTAGTTGCATCACAAACAAAGATATGGTCTCAAACATTATTATCACCTTGATAACAAAGTTAAGTACATTACAACTGCATTAAAACCTGATGTCAAGATGGATTGGTAGTCTCAAGACTCATCGTTTCTGCAGATGATTTCCAATCGTGATGGTAGTAGAGAAGTTTCGATGGTTGTTGGCGGTGATCGTCTACTATTAAAGACTTGAACATATGAAAAAGGGGAAGTGCATAAAAGATACATAACAGATGAAATCATCGCACTTAGAATCTAACTTGCAACTACCTAGTTAGATTATACTGTCTGTCCTTGCTGGCAACCTCCTGAAGAAATTTATTGGTGCCGAAGGCAACCTGTGTCGGAACCTTGGGTGCCTCATCACATAGAAGCCAGCTAAGGCAGCCAACACCTGCAATGGAGTCACATAAAACACAAGCGCGGCCATCAAGCAGAAAACCACAAATATCACAGTGGCCCGGGGATCTCTCCAACTAAGCAATGACTGGATCCTCTCCCCTTGAGTTGCTAAATCACCAACCACAGTTTGTATCCTTCCAGCAATACTCCTTAGTCGTTCATACCTCATACGAACAAGTTCTGCACTCCTGCTAGTAGGGAAGGTATCAAACTCCTCATCAAGCTCATCTGGGTTCACAGCTTCTGCATGTGAAATTTTTGTGTTCATGTGTGGAGGATAACGAGGACGATAGCGGTAGTTCCAAATTCCAATCAGGAACATATACAGAAAAACTGTAGGAAGTATCAGTTCTGGGAAGCAGACTAGCATTAAAAACAGAATATGCACCAAGACAGTGGTGATGGGGTTCCTCCATGCACAAACACCACCGAACCATTTGTTCACTGCAATAACACCTGAGAAAACTGACATGAGCCTGAAGAAATTAGCTTTGCTTCGACGCATACTCCATAGATGGGAGTCGACATCAGACATGTACTCAACAACTTCCTTTCTGAGGGGAGGCTCCATTCTGCTAAGTCGTGCAGCCACTATTTGAACAGCTTGGTGCCGCAGCATATCTTGTTGCATCATAGGTAGAGGCCGAATGTAATGCATCTTAGGCAGCAAAGGTTTTGAGTATATGCACATCATGTTAATCAATGAAGTAGACGAGAACCGTATAGCAAGGTGGAGTTCGCCCATCTTCTTGACGCCCGAAGGGTGTAAAACTAGAAGAGGGTATGCATGTGTATACACACGGCCTGTTTCAAGGGTTGAAAGACGTATGCGAACTTTGCCAATCTTAGCATCTTTGTTGCCATTAGGACCATTCTCTCCTAGTTGACAATTGTCAAAGACACCAACTGTAAGAACTGTATCTGGATCAAAAACTTCCCATGTGTCTTGTTCATTGTATCTCGGAGATAGGCCGTTTATGATGGTGCGAGTCCGCACCCATTTTTGACCATACTTGGCAACACAATAGGTATCCGATGTCCCCTTTCCTTCTCGTGTCTTCATAGGATGAAGCCCTTCTGCTTTAAGTATCCCAAGCTCAAGCAGCCCAATTGGTGGCTTCCAAAGCTGCTTTGCTGTTGGTCTAAGGTCGCTACTATAATGGGTGGACTCATCAAGCACATGATATCCTCCATCTAGACATACACGGAGGTGAATCCGGCTAGAAAATTTATCCTTCTTGATCTGATCAACATCAACTGCGACCAGCCTTTCAAGGGGGCACCACTGACCATGGACAATGCGGTCATCAGCTCGCTTCTCTATTGATCCTAAAGGAATAACAACACGACCAATCACCTCATCTTTATTTGGAGCCACACGGTCTTCTACAGAAACAATGAGGTGATCGTCAAAAGGTTCAGCAGCCACAAACATGTGGTCTTCATTCCAGAAAGCATTAAATGTTCGTGCCTGAACTGTTCTCGTTCTCAATACCTGATTTCCAAGTTGTGCCTTAACATAAACATCAGGAAAGCGGGTCTTATCAGCAATTATAACATCTTTTGCCTCGACAATGTTGACCCGAACATACCACAGCCTAGGTGCATGATATACTTTCGACCTGAAATGAGAGCCAACAGCAGAGGCGCCAGCAGGTGCAACCGCATCAGAGTGCCATGCATCAGGAAATGATTCATCAGCCTGGGTTCCCATCCAAACGGCAAGCATGAGTTCACCCTTTCTTTTCTCCCCTTTCTTGTCCTCGAGCCTGTACCACTCCGGAGCCAGTGGACTGTCTGGTGGGACACGTTTAGGAACATCATTTAAATCAAGGCGTACCAACCCAACAAAGTCATCTTTGAGCAGATCCTTATCTTTGACCACAACTTCAAGAATTGATGCCTGCATTCTCTCTCTAGAAAATGCAAAGACTTCATTCCATACTGGGTTCTGATTCTTCTCAAAATATTTTGTGATTCCCTTGTAATTACCTACTCTCACTTCAACATAAGGATCAAGGCTTCCAGTAATATCCATGGTCGGTAAATCTCGTGCCTTCACAACACGAACAAAAAGATAGTGCATTTGTTCAACAAGATCATATGTATTAGAAGGCTTCTCCGCACGAATAACCCGGCCTCCAACAATCTGACCCCCACCTAGGAAAGGGTTAGTTTCTTTCAGAGCAAAATCAACTGGTTGTTGCGAGGATGGTCCTGAGTACATCCTAACAATTCTGGGAGGTGGAGGCTCAGGTTTCATAGGATCTGCCACATACCTAACTGGTTCACTGATTGGAGCAGATGAATGGTGCTCATAGACCTCTTTCGGGATACTATGGAAGGTATGCCTTGATTCATGTTTGTTTCCTGGAGGTAGGTTTGTATGTGTAATCGGAACTTGAGAAGGAACTTCATGAGCTAAGCTTGGAGAAACATTACTTGTATAAGGATCGGTAGCTGGGAGGGAATTAGAAGCTTTTATAGAGGGGTCATTGGTGAGGAATACTTTGAGTCCAAGTTCTCCTTTAACACGTGAAAATATACCACGTTTTTCCAATGGAAAGTGGAGTACAACAGCATCAGTAAGGGGGACAAAAGAGGTTCCAGCAATGCGAACCTTGCCAAGGAATGATCTGGAATGAGTGGCTTTGTTCATGCTGTACACAAAAGCTTCAAGAGCAAGTTCAGGGAGAAAGGCAGGATCTGCAATGTTGAAGTAGAAGCACTCATTCCATACAGGATTAAGATCTTTTTCCTTGATTGTTGTGCAAAACTTTTGACCATCAAAATGAAGCTCCACGCATGGATTGGAAGAACCCTGCCCGTCCTTAGGCATAAGTTCGTGGGCACTTACAACTTCCACACCCAATTTATAATTGCTCATCTTTATGAAAGCTTGCTGTCCTTTTTGAGAGATCTACATATAATTGAAAAACTCAATTTGATTCATGTAATTAATTTTGGAAAGTATGTAGTGCAACCAGTAATTATCCTACTGAACAAACCTAAGAAAAAGAAACTGAAAATCCATCATATGAAGGTACAAGTTGTGAACAATAACAAGAAATTAGAAAGGTCATCCTGGATCAGTCTAACAGGAAATTAAGACTACAAGTAGACTTGATGGCAAATAAGTCATCTCAGTGGAATTGCAAGTTCTAACAGATAATAAAGATTAAAAATGATATTTAGTTTAACAAAATAGAGTGAGGATTATGTCTCTATGATGAACACACTGTCAAGCCATTGTAGAAATCAAAGAGACACTCTTACAGTATATTGAGGACAAAAAGAGCATGGTTTATCATAAAACGAAATCATGTGAACTTAAAAGAAAATATAGCATGCAAAAGAGTGCGAATTTTGTGAAATATTTTCCAGCATAATTATTTAGTAGACAATACTGAATCCATAGAGCTTAGAGTTAAAATAATAATGCTAGCCTGAAGTTTATTTGAGAAAGAGCAACTTGTATATAGTTATCTGAAATCTAGTTTCAAAATGGAATGCAAAATACGTACATGCTACTAAAAGAATTGTAGTCTTTGGATCAGAAGACAATAGATGCTTTGAAAAAAGATTATTAAAACTGCAATAACGTTGATAAAAATTTGTCTCCTCACCATTAACTCTTCAGATCCAATGTAAAGCAGCCATTAGCAAAATAACATGGATATCATAAACAAGAGAGAAGAACAGTGAATTTTAGTTCTTTGCCTAATGAATCTAAAGCTTATGCATTCATGGAAGGACAAAGGAGATATATTTAACATCCTCAGTGCAACCAAGATGCAAAAGAAAGCTCTAAAATAACACATATCACGAATAATTAAATCAACTTTAATAGTTTGCATAGTTTGTCACTATCACTACATATCTACTCCTTCATACCAATGTGCTTTCTTTCAAAAATGGCTAGTGATAAGCTTTGCGAGTTGGCATAGTTTGTCACAATCACCACATATCTATTCTTGTTCTCCAATCTTCTTTTCTTTCAAAAATGACAGAGTTGAATTCACAATAAGAGATCAGCGGTGAAACAGGCAGAGACGCTTAGTGTTTATATCACCAACCAAACTCTTCCACATTCTTTGGTGAAGAAATTCAAAAGAGATACAGATTTTGTGCGGGTAAAATGAGCTAAAAAGGTGATAAAGAAATAAGAGCAGTTGCCCAATCTTGTAACTGAGGAAGGACCAAGGCGCACACTTTTCTCCCAGTAGTCAACAGATTTATTATCTAAAGAGAAAAACCCAATAATAACATGGGTGATAGAAATGTGAGCACTTGCACACGAGCATCATCCGCTCAATCGACCGAATACTCCATTCCTCCCACACACAGGAGCCTCGACTTCCCTTTCATGCACTAACCAACACACCTCTCTCCAGATCTGCACACAAAACAAACCAAAAACCCATTTTGCCCCCATTTCTCATCGCGGCCTTTGAACGAAACCACAATCAACAAGGCCAAAAACAAAATCTCATTTTTCCTCGGGTAAATCACTTCAATAGCGTAATGGAACCTAAAAGAGTGACCCAACACAAATGAATCCGATGCAAACCTCGAAAGAAAAAAAAAAACTCACCTCCCGAACTGAACCCTTCAATCACGCCGATCACGCCTTCAAAGGTCGGCCCTGACCGAGATCTGGAGGACCTACAGCAACAAGCCCTGGCCAAGAGGGGAATGCAAGAGGAAAGAGTTAGCAATGTAGGACGAAACTTCCGGGCATTCCCGTGGGAAAAAGAAAAGCTACCGTGCTCTTTCGTCTTCTTCCTCCTGTTCTAATGTCCTCGAAGTGCTAAAAGCAGGAGCTGTTCATCGTAGCTACGACGGAGTGAGTAAGACTCTTACGTCCACTCAATTTAACTTGCCCAAAGAATCACCTAGGCTTGGTTATTGTAGGTCCCGCATAAGTCAGGGATGTGAGTAAGAAACAGGGGGGTACGTTTCTGAGTAGATAATTAAGTAAATGCAGTCGTACCCTGGGTAGATGATTTAAGTAAATGCAGCCTACAGTAAACTGCAGTCGTACCCTGGGTAGATGATTTAAGTAAATGCAGCCTACAGTACACTGCCACGGACGGTGGAATTAATTGCTCTGATGTATATTGGGGAAAAGGCGAAATGCTCGCCCGAGCGTCCCGTCAGTTCGTTTCAGGATCAACACGGAGGAGATAAATTACGAGGGCTAGTCTAGCCAGTCCGAACAGTAACTAGTGCATAAAGGGGGCAGGAACCTAGCTACTAGCCAAGATTTAACTCTTAGACCTCATTTTGACAACACATCATGAGTAGCGTCGTAGTTGTTTAATGGGGAAAAAAAAACAAAGACCCTATTTTATTTCTTTTTTTTTGTAAATCTAAATATTCAATTTTCGAATCAATTAATTTAAAAAATAATCAATTCAATTCTAACTTTTTTTATTAATTATTAAAATAAATTAAAAAAATACTTATATGAAAATTTATCCAAACAATTAATATTTTAAAATTATCATTCTACTACAAAATTTCTATAATACATTACAAATTCTACTTTTAAATATATGATTTTTATAAATCATATAAAAACGTCTCACTTTTATTAAATACAACTATAAAATCATAATTATTTGTATAAATTTAAGTGAAACAATTAAATAAAAAATAATATTATTAAATAATAGAAGGGTAAATATATATTTATTTTACAATAAATATTATTATTTTATTTTTCTTTGTATTAATGATATTAATACATTTACTAGAGCAATTAGATTAATATTAAGTTATTTCTACAATTGTTAAATTTCTAGAAGTCCATAATTACTCCCAGCCTCGTCGTATGTTCGTGGCGGAGCCACGAGTTACCTCTTTAAGATAAAATGCTTAGGAAAAACAACTAACAAGATCATAGTTCTTTTGAATCTCAATAGATATATGAATATTTTGAAGATCAACTTCTCAATACTTTAAATTTATGATAAGCAAACCAAGAAGAAGCAGTGTCTATCTATTATTTCAGAGACAATATCAACGTCACTCTGAAAATTATTTTGCACCCAATTACACAAAGCCTTGGAACATTACTACTGTTCTGTGCAATAATTAGATTAATCAAACATCTAAAGATCTTTTTTTCAAAGCATAGTATACAGGGATTTAATGGACCTACTAGGAAAATTTTGACTGAGAAATGAAGAAAAGGTGAAAACATTCATTCAAGCATATGATTAAAATCTCAAAGTATTATCCATCACAAAAGGATCAAATTGAATCGGCGTCATTAATCCACCAGTTTCATGATGTGACCATGTTGAACTGGAACCTTGACAACTGTTGAGGAATTGTAGAAATGACAGGTCCGTATCTCTGCATCAAAATAATGATTATTGCTTCAATATGTAAGTCATAGTTTTCCCGTTGGAAAAACACAACTAATATATAGAAAATTTGCTGTGGCTAATAGAATAGATTCTATCTACCCTGTTAAAATTGGTAAACTTATCTAAAAGTCGTGCAAAGAGATTAGGATGAGCTTCAAAAAGGTTATTATCAATAAGTGGTATTTCTAATGAACATGTAAGACATCTACTGTTATTGTACTCGTGCTAATCTTCATACAATGGTGATAAACACTGTATTTATATCGGAATATGACGACGATGTTACCTGAACATTGTCATATAGTTCAAATAATGGAACGGCGAGCAATTTCAAGTTTTTGGGAACGGCAAAATACTCTCTTTCTGAGAGGTGAACAATGAAAAGCTTCTTGCATTCCTGGAAATAGAAGTTGTTTGGTTTAGTATGATATGACAATCTACAGATATGGGCCCTGATGTGATCAATGCAACTTACCTTTGCTTTTGTAATGTGAGGAGGGCAGTATGGGTACATTACTGTCTCAAAGTTTGGCCTCCACCAAGTAGCCACACACTCCCCGACCTGCAAGTTGGCAAACAGATAATAAGTAACATTAAAAAGTAACGCATGATAAAACTTATTTGCTTAAATTGACCACTGCATAAAAATGAGTTCGCAGCAACTTTGACAGAAACTTGAGTATGGTTCTTTAAACATTAAGTGCATATATAAATCAATGTTGTAAATGGAGATAGGCGGTGGCGGTCAGTGACCGTCTACTGCCTCGGCCGCCTAGGCAATAACTTTTGACAAAAATCTCAAGTATGATTCTTTAAACATTAAATGCGTATATAAATCAGTGTTGTAAATGGCGATAGGCGGTGGCAGTCTACTGCCTCGGCCGCCTAGGCAACAACTTTTGACAGAAATCTTGAGTATGGTTCTTTAAACATTAAGTGCGTACATAAATCAATGTTGTAAATGACGGTAGGCAATGGCGGTCAATGACCGCCTATTGTCTCGGCCGCCTAGGTGGTGCCTAGGCGATTGAATTTTTTATGGGGTCCCTACAATACAATACAATAAGCTTCCTACAAATAATATAATTTATACAAGGTACAAATAAATATATAAATGCAACTAATAAGATAATTAATAGAAATTCATCATCATATTAAAAAATAATCAAATAAAATTAGAAGTTAGAACAACAATTTATTATAAAATATATTAATTAAAAATAAAAAATTTAATTTATATATATATATATATATATAAGATAATTTTATTAGGTCTTAATTAAGTCTATTTAAATTATCTCAATCATAGTTAGAAGTTGATTAAAATTATTAATCTAAAGTATTCGATTAAACCCTAAGTTCAAAAAAAAAAAACTAATTTCTAAGTTTCTACTTCTGCTTCGAAGGCCCACGCGACGGAAAGCAGAGGCTCGCCGACGGACGCCTCGCCGGACCTGGGCGTCGCGCGACAAACACCACGCCGAGCCCAGGCGAGGCGTCACGGCCCATCGCTAGGCTAGGGCAACGCGTCCATGCTCGCACGACGGTCTGGACCCATCGTCGGGCCCGCGCGACGGGTCCGAACTCATCACCGGGCTCGCGTGACGGGTCTGGACCTATCGCCAGGGCACGGCGACGGGTCTGAACTCATCACCGGGCTCAGGCGACGAGTCCGGACGTGTCACGACGTGCCAACACCTTGCGTATGCCATTGGTCCGGGCGAAACGAGATCAACATACATTGTTTGACCCCCTTAAAAGGCCGCCTCCGACAGAAGCGGGCCGGGTGAGATCCGCTTCCCACCTAGGCGGCCACCTCAAGCGCCATTTAGAACTGATTTAAATTCTATCGAAAAGATTAGAGTAAAGAAGGCTAATGGAGGAAGAATACTGAAAACTCAGCTTTGAACATGGAACCACATCAGTTGATCATCAATAGAGAAGGGGGTTGACTCACTTCTAGTCTTCAAATTCCTCATTTGAAATGGGAAAAGAAAAACAGTCATCGGATCAAGCAAGTCAATCAGAACAAGGCATCTGCATCTTATTACTTCAGAGAAAAAATAGCATCTCCACCTTTAATGCATAGAAGACTTACTATGTGATGTCCTCTTTTTATGAAATATGATTCATAGTTTCATGCTCCTTAACAACTAAAATGCCCCAACCCCATTCTTAGACTCTTAATAAAGCACTAATTATTTTTAAGTGACAATGTTTTTATAATCCCAAAATAACTTCCAATTTTTGCGGGGATTCCCAGGCCATCACCCTACAGGAAACGTTCAGTACTTACCTGAAGGTTTCCCCTTGAACAAGAAGTTCTTTACCTTCTAAGAGAATCCATATTATGAATATTCTAGATAAGAATCAGATAAGAATGTTCATTTTTAGGAGGATACTAGTGCAGCCACCTGTTTTGAGGATCTGGTTGGAAAATCACCTGGGACACTTGTAATTGTCTGCCTTTTCATAGGAGCGAAAGTGAGTTGAGTTGAACCAAGCCGAGCTTGAGTGTGTTCAACCTTGTTCATTTTTTTATTGAGCTTGTTTAAGCTTGTCTATTAAATTTTTTATCGAGCTCAGCTGACGATGCTATCCTTATAATTTAGGTAAAATCTAAAAAATAAAACTTTATATCATTTACTTATTTTTATCGTATTATCAAAATTTTATAACTGTGAAAATTTATATTACTTTATTTTTATGTTTTTAAGAAAGAAATAACAATATATTACGTGACTGGAATGATGTATTTCAATTGAAGTCCTTTCTGCCCAAAAAAAGTAACAACATGGAGACAATTACTTTTGCTACCTCTAATGGTATGGATGCTAGATTTGAAGGCTATTTGCTCATCTAGAAGTGAGCATTCGGTCTGTGGTATGTTAGAACATTCACAGGAACGTTGTAGTAATATATCATTGTTGTGTTTGGTTTGACCATTTATTTAGATTGCCTAGCATCTCACATGGCAATGTGAAAAAGGCCAACCTAGTGCACAAAGCTCCCGCCAATACGGGATCCCGGAAAGTGTACGCAGTCTTATCCTGCTGTGCAAGAGATTGTTTCTGAGACTCAAACCCGTGACCTCTAGATACAACAATTTTACTATTGTGTAAGGCTCCCCTTCACATGGCAATGTAAAACATGTAGCCATAAAATATCAAAATGTGATTCCCACAAAAATATATGGCAATCTTACCCTCCACCACTAGGGATTTTGAATTATATTTTGAAATACAATTTATCAATTATATTATATATTTATATTAATTTATTATAATATACTGATAACAATATTTATAGACCATATAGTAATATTAGCTAATGTTATATTTGGCAAGTTTAAAAAACTAATGAAATAATGTTTGTTAAGTTAATATCCCTAAAGAGCAAATATTGCAAAGCTAAAAACTGTTTGACATCATATTCATATTAATGCATTCATTAAACCTATGTTAATCTACTTTCTCTTTCAACAAATTCCCAAAAATGTAATTCCTCATGACAATAATTTAGGAAATCATAATGAGAGCAATTGTACATTATTTTCTCTTGGAGTGAGATTAGCACATTCCGGCAATAAAATAAGCTTGTGCAATGCAAATGAAGAAAATCAAACGAAGGTAAATCAAATAATTTAAGCCAAACACCTGCCAATTTGGCTGAAAGGAAGCTGAACTTGGAGCAAGTTTGCTGAACAGTTTTCGTTTCAAGCCCTCAATTTCTGAGAACAGACACAAGAACTTTGAATCAAGCATGTAAGGACTTTGGATGTGCACTCAATAATATATAGCTCAGAAATAATAGGACATTAAGCATGTCTACATCCAAAATGACATGGCCTACCATTTTCTCCAGGTTTCAAACGTCCACCAGGGAGTTTACAGAAAGTATTTCCTATTTGCAGTAGCAGTATATGTGGGTGGTTGTGCTCCTGAACCTAAAAGAATAAGAAAAAAGACAGTTTAATGAATGTGCAGAGAAATATCTATAACTAACAAAGGTTGATCAAGTGGACTATCATTACAATCAAATGAAAGGGTAAAAACAAGGGGAAACGAATAGCCAATAAAATAATGGTACTATGTCTAGTTATCTACCAACAAAATCCCTTCAACACTTGTCCTCATGCCTTCTTTCATATAGCTGAAACAAACAGAAAGAAGCAATCAAAAATTGTAAATTATAAATATTCAAATCAATAATAAAGCTACAAGAGAATAAGAAAAGAAGATGCACAGACTTTTCCAATATAATCAACAATCATAATAAAAAATTCCCCGACATTGTCAAGCTGTGTTTATCTTATATGAATATTATTCCTTCATCAAACCAGATGCACAATGATATTAGTATAAATATTCAAATCACCTAAATTATTTTTAATATATTAACCAAAATTTTCTTGGCCTCCCTCAATCCCTTTATACAGCAATCCACCTAATAGATTCAACTTTTATAACTATAGAATCCATTATTTGTATTGGAACATATCGATACCATTATAGACTATTTTCTATTATTTTATCATCTACTCAAACTATACTTAAATGCTCTTAGAGTGTTATATCAACCTAACTTATAATCCTTTTTTACCCAAACTCTCATTCAAAATCCTTCTCTAGCACGATCTAGGCACAAACACACCCCTTGCAAAACCATAGTAACTCCATCCCTTATTGTGACTGCATCTGCCTCAACTATCACTACCCAACCTACCAATGAACCTGATCTCTTCTCCAGCATCCATAAGATCCGACCTTCAATCATCTCTTCCACGCAGTAAAATATCACCAACGCAGAAACAATTTATTATTAAAAGAAATGCAAGGTCTTTCCCACAAAGAGACAATAGATATCCCTACAACATTTCATCTATAATTGTCTTACTTAAAAGGACGGAGATCAAGAACATTATTGCTTTTGGATTCTGTAAATTCCCACAAAGATGAATTAGGAGAGCAGAAGGTGACCACTTTCCTTTAATAACCTACCGTGGCATAACTAGTAGACAGTCAAACCATGCCTAAGATCACATTAAATTTGGTGATATTAAGCAACAAAATATCTGCAGGAAGAACCTAACATCGAGCTCTAACCAAAAGTCCTTTAACTCAGCCAAAGTGCATCGCACGACCTGATGATCTAATCACAGCTAGTTGCTGCTCTCGTGCCATAGTTTCTCTTCCCATTTTTTTCAATAAGCCAGATAGAGACAAGTATATATGCTACCAACATCTATCAAAGAATTTGCAAGAAAAGAAAAGGAATAAATAAATAAATCAAAACAAAAAAGACTGAAGTAGAAAGATAAGATTTTTAACATATCAAATTAGGGTTTAAGTGACTGGGAGAGGGAAGAAAGCGAATCAGAATCCCTGTTGCGATCGCGGAAGGAAACTGCAAGGATCGGAGAAAAAAAGGGACGTACTTGAGCTTCATGCGTGCGAGACGATCGGCGACGGACGTGTCCTTCTCCATCTTGGGCTCCTTCGCCCCGAAGGTGTAGTTGGTAAGAGGGTAAGTGTTTACCACCGGCGACGATACCATCTCTCTCGTCCTCACCTCTGGCTCCTCCTCGACTTTGCTGCTCTCGACAACACCGCTCCTTTTCGCCGGAAACGACGGCGATAAAGCGACTCGTCGCAGTGAATGGGCAGAATAGGACGCGCCCTCTTCCTCGTCTCTTCGCTGCAGCTGGTTTAGGTCGGACTCGGGTGCGAATACGGCGGGTAATTGAATAAGATATAATAAAAGAGAAAACGTATAAAAATAAATAACAATCAAAACGACGTCGTCACAAGATCCGGGGGTCAAATCTTGACTAATAATCAAGTTCATACTCTTTTTATGTACTAGTCATTGTTCGGACTAACTAGACTAACCCTCATGATTTACCTCTTCCGTGTTGATCCTGGGACGGACTGACAGATGCTGGGACGAACGTTTCGTCTTTTACCATAATGAAAGTTGCACTATTGTCTGGGTCAGTAGATACCTGAGATATTTTTATTAAAAAATTTAGAGATTAATTTTTGATAACGTAATATTTATTAAATTTTTATTTTTTCTTATTTAATAATTAAAGGTTGTCTATGATTTATTTTTTTATAAATAATTATAAGGGCGACCGTATGAAATATCTGAGATCAATGTACGATTTTTGTCATCGTGAAAATAGTACTATTTTTTTTAATAAAAAATACTCAACCCACCTTCCTTTATAAAAATGACATAAATTATTCTTAAATATATTATTTAATATTATTTTCTTATCATACATATTAAATTTTAAATCAGATTATAACAATTACGAATCTTGAATATTGTTGAATAGATAAATTCAAATTGTAATAATTATAAATAATAATTATCATAATAAGAATATTATTTAACATGATATAATAATTACTATAATATGAATATTATTTAACATGATAAATTTGAGTTAAAGCAACTACGACGTAAATGTTAGATGAATAAATCAAATTCATATTATAATAACTACGAAAAGATAGTTCTATAACATAAATATTATTAAATAAATAAGTTTGAGTTATAATAGTTATAAATATTAATTGTTATAATATGAATATTATTAAACAAGATAAATTATAATTATAATTACTATAAGATAATATTAAATGAATAAATTAAATTTATAATATAACAAATAATAAAATCATAATTATTATAACATGAATATTTTTAAACTTAACCAATTAAATATGCGTTGTAACTATAACATAAAATCTACCTGTCAAAAAATCAAAACTATGACGTAAAATCTACCAGCAAAAAAATCAAAATTGATTTATCAAAAAATCAAAACTAACCAAACAGTATACCTGAGGCTCATTTTACGGAGCGAGTGAAGTGGAGTGTCTTTTAATTATTATCCTAAAAAATTAATACCATATTATAATTTTTTAATTAATAAAATT
>JBBUKS010436955.1:0-18407 GCA_038050645.1 Hedychium gardnerianum
TGAATGTATAATTAATCTCCATTAATCATCTTTAATGGGTTGAATTTTAGCATATTGGATTAACCATTAACCCAATATCATAATAATTAACCCAATAAGCCTAATCATCTCATAATTGGCTCTTAGGGCTAATACTATTTTGACTTCAAGAATATAATTCAAAGGCATCTCATTCCTCTTAGTGATATTACCTATTTTCTGATAACGATAACAAGATAAAACATATTCTTGGGCATCTTTGAATAGCTGGGGCCAAAAGAATCCAGGTTGTAGAATTTTGGTTGTTGTTTTTAAATCTCCAAAGTGTCCACCATAAGCTAAGGAATGACATTGATATAGAATTTCCTTTGTATCTTCCTCGAGCACACATCTTCGGTAGATTGCATCGCAAATTTCTTGTAGAGGAGGGGTTCATCCCAAACATAGTGCTTGATATTAGCAAAAAATTTCTTTTTTCTGCTGGACAATAAGATTTGATGGTAGTACCCCACTAACAAGATAGTTTGCAATATCAGCATACCATGACACAGTAATGTTGGAGAGGGACAAGAGATGCTCATCTGGAAAACTGTCGTTAATGGATAAATCATCCCAAACTTTTCCTTCCCCATATTGATATATCCTAGACAGATGGTCTACTACTATATTTTCTACACCTTTCTTGTCTCTAATCTCTAAATCAAATTCTTGAAGGAAAAGTATCCATCTGATGAGTCATGGTTTAGCATCTTTATTGCTAAGCAGATACTATATGGCTACATGATCTGTATAGACTATCACTTTTGATCCTACCAAATATGATCTAAATTTATCGAATGCAAAGATGACTACCAACAATCCTTTTTTAGTAGTAGCATAGTTTATTTGGGCATCATCCAAAGTCTTGCTAGCATAGTGGATAACATGTAATTTTTTTATCTTTTCTCTGTCCCAATACTGCTCCTACGGGGAAGTCACTAGCATCACACATGATCTCAAAAGGAAGTCCCCAATCTGGTGTCTGGATTATCGGAGCGGTTATGAGAGCACTTTTGATTCTACTAAAGGCTTCTAGGCAATCGTTGTCAAAATAGAATTCTGCATCTTTTAGTAGTAGATTAGTTAGTGGTTTAGAAATTTTGGAAAAGTCTTTTATAAATCGTCTGTAGAACCCTGCATGACCTAAGAAGCTTCTTACACCCTTCACATTGATTGGTGGGGGAAGTTTCTCAATTGCTTCTACCTCTGCCTTGTCAACTTCAATCCCTCGTTCAATAATTTTGTGTCCTAGGACAATACCTTCGTTGACCATATAGTTGCACTTTTCCTAGTTCAGGACCAAGTTTACCTCTTCCCATCTTTATAAGACTCTTGAAAGATTCGATAGGCATGTGTCAAGCTTGGGAAAATGACTCTTTATCTTCTTGCTCAAAGTTCAAAATTTGATTTCTCAGTTCGGTTGTCTTTCTTGGGGGAAAAATACATATTCAAGATTTTTCGCTCAATTTCTTTCCAAGTGGTGATACTTTTAGGTGGCAAAGTGTTCAACAAGTTCTGGCTTTGTATTTGAGGCTGAAAGGGAAAGCCAACAACAAAATAACATCTGCAGAAACTCCTTTATATTTCAATATACTATAATATCTGAAGAATTCTATGTGATGTAGATAAGGATTTTCAACTTTTCACTCACTAAACTGAACCTCTTGAATTTTAAAAATAAATGTCGGATTTAACATAAAATTGTGAGACTAAATTTGTGGGGGAACAATGGGACTCAATTCTCTTGCAAATTTTGAGGCTGCATATTCCTTCAAAGGCTTGTGTACAAGTATAAAATTTACTATGAAGAGAAAGAAAAGAATACAAAGTATGAAAGCCAGTAAATAAAATGCTAATTTTATTAACAAAAAGAAAAAATGGTATAGACTAACTAAATCACTAGTCACTAATGTTAATCTCAAACAATCCTCGGAAATGGCGCCAAAAATTTGTTAATGAAAACGCAAGTGCATGGTTACGTCATCAGTAATATAAAAGATTATTATATCCACATGGACTGTTGATTAAGCACTAGTTGAGTTGCAAAGAAAGTTATCTAGACAATTGAAGCGTGGAAGCTTGTGAATTAGAGAGAAGGAAGAGAAAGAGTTGAGAGTCTTGGGAGGGGAGACGAGAGGGAAGGTTGAGATAGTTGAGAAGGCTTGTGGGAAGAATAGTTCTAGGATTTCGGTTTCACTATGATGCTAGTTAATGTCCCTATAATATATTTATCTCCTTATTCTCCACATTTACTCCTATGTAGCAAGGGTTATCCTTATGCGAAGGTCTTTTAACTCTAGAAAGTGGGTAAGTGTCAATGCCCTTTGTCACTAAGGGAATAATAGTTCAATTGAATGAGAATCTTTTGTCACTAAGGATCTCCCGATTATCCAGTCTAGTAGCAACCTTATCATAGAGGAAAATCCCTTACATTTATATGCATTACTCACATACACATTTCGTCAAACATGCAGTAGGCACAACACACATAGAGCAAAAAGTAACATCTCATAAAATAAGGAAATTGACATATACATCGTTCATACATCAATCACACATCATAATTACTTCCTACATCCTAGAAATCAGAGATCTACTCCATGACAATGAAGAAACAACCAAAAGACATGAAGAGTAACATTCTACAACTCATGATGGAAATAAAGGCGAAATGATCGCCCCTAGCGCCCCCGCCAGTCCATCCCAAGACCAACATGGAGGAGGTAAATCACGATAGCTACTAGCTTGAACAGTGACAAGTGCATAAGGGAGGGCAGGAAATTGGCTACTAGCCAGGATTTGACCCCCATACCTCATGATGGCAACACCTCATGTACTAGCCATCAGCTCATCCCGTGGGGACAACATTCTACAACTCAATACATAGAGAAGAGAGAAGAGAATGCTTATCAATATTTTGCCGATCTTCTTGGATGAGTCTCCTTGCTCTAGAGGAGGAAGGATCGTTGAAATGGATGAAGATATAAGCTCTAGGGTTTCTTCCTAAGGGGAGAACTATTCCCGAAGGAGAGGGATGAAGTCCCAAATCCAAGATGGTTCAAGTAAGGGTTTGCTTGATACTTTTATACCTCCCCCAAATGGTCAGATCTGGCAGATTTATTGGGCTCCACTAAAATAGGTTTTCCACCTATTAGATCACCTTATCTCAAGTTGAAGTCTGAACCAAAGTTGTATCCCTTGAAATTATCTTCAATTTGAGAGTTGATTCAGCCTGAAACTCTAATCAAACCGAATGTTATGATGGTTCAAATTTTGGTCTGCAAGTTTGGGCGGATGACCCGACACGACCATGCCTTTTAACATGTCCTAGATGTGATTATCTTTTATTTCACTCTGAAGAAAAGTTGTAGATCTTGAAGTTATCTACATTTTGAAATTTGAATTAGCTCCAAACTCTAACTTGTGAAAAGTTATGCCCATTTTACTTTTGGTCTGCAAGCTGCCCATAATCTGACATGATCATGTGATTCACGTGACACGGTCGTGCCTCTCATGCGACACGGCCATGTAAAATCTCTAGAGCTAGCACACGACTATGCCTTTTGGGCACGACCCCTAGCTGAGAAGAAAGCACGGTCATGCCTGGGTGGCACGACCCTGTGTCGAGGAAGCACGGGTAGCAAGGCAGACTGTACTTTTTGGGCACGACCCTATGTTGAGATCTCTCATGAAGCTCACACGATCGCACCTAGATGGCATGTTCATGTTGGGGCTGAGGCACGACCGTGCTTGGGGGTACTACCATGGCCTTGCCCCTGGCTGCTCTACTTCCTGCTCTGCTTTCTGCTCAGCTCTCTATTTAAGCTCCATTTTGCTCTAAAATGCATCCTGTCAATGAAAACATACAAAAAGTAGTTCTCCAAACTAAAAGAGTAAAAGTATGTCATAATAATGAAATAGGGTGCAATACGTCAACCAATGCATAATAATGAAATTATGCTCATGAAATATAAGTAGATGTGCTTCAACCAATGCATAAAAATATATATAATCTACGCACATCAGTCTACTTGCTCCGGACGTAAACAGATCATCTTGATGGATGAAAATAGACGCTCTAGGATTTTCCAAAGAAGGGGAAAACCCTCTCCCAAGGAAGGGGGAGGAGCTATTCTAGTCCAAGATGAGTCAAGCAAGGATTTGTTTGACCCTTTTATACCTCCCCCAAACTTTCTAGATCTGCCCCATTTACTGGGCTCCACCAAAACAAGTTTTTTACCCCTTAAACCACTTTATCTTTGGTTGAAGTCTGAACCAAACTTGTAAATTTTGAAATTTTCTTCAATTTTATAAGTCGTGGGCGCCGTAACTCCAACCAAACCAAAAGTTATGGGCGTTTTAAGTTTGGTCCATAGACTGAAAAAAGGGACATGGCACCGTTGTGCCTTTTAAGCATGGTCAGGTCATGTTGGGTATGGGAAAATAGACACGGTCGTGTGTTTTAGGCTGATACGACCATGTCTTTTTTAGCACGGTCATGTCTCACTACATATCGATTTTAAAACTGCTATAACTTATAATCTAGGATGACCTAAAGATCTTCAATTTGGTTGCCAAATTAGAATGTAAATACCCAGTTTCAAACTCAAAAATGTTGTTTAAGAGACTACCATGTGATGTCCAGGAATGTGACTTTGCTCCGTTCTTCGATTGGTCTCGTTCCAAAGCTTCTTTTCCATTTTTTCCAAGGTTTCTTTGCTCTGTTTTAGCTTCGAATTCATGTCCTATCAATGAAAACAAGCAAAGAGCACTTCTCTAAACCAAAATAGTGAAAGTAATGAAAACACATAGAAAGAGAATATGCGAATGCAAAACTTGCTCATGAAATACTACAAAGTATATGCTAAACAATGCTTAGAAATATGCATAATTTACACACATCAATCATTTGATTCACTTATGAGAAATTCATATCTCTCTATGAAGAGGTAGTGTCTCCATAGGTTCAGCTGATGGCTCATTATCATGAGTAATCGATTGTGGTTCTTGACTAAGCGTCTATCTTTAGTGTTTATTTGAGTATCTTAAACTTTCTCAAGTTCAACTTCACTCCCACTATTTTCCTGCAAGAGAAACTCTTTCTCTATGAATACAACATGTCTTGAAACAAATACCTTTTGTTCTAAAGAATGATAGAATTAGAAACCCCTAGTTTTCTTAGGATAACCAATAAATAGATATTTATCAGACTTACCATCCAACTTGTCTAATGATGTCCTCTTCACATAAGCAGGACAACCCCATATCTTCAAGTAAGATAGATGAGGTTTCTTACAAGTCCACTTCTCAAATGGAGTAGTAGAGACTACCTTGGTCGGGACTCTATTTAGTAAGTAAATAGTTATCTTTAGTGCGTAACCCCAAAAGGATTTGGAAAGACTTGCATGATTCATCATAGACATAACCATGTCCAACAGGGTTCGATTTCACCTTCCAAATACACAATTATGTTGTGGCGTATAAGGCGGAGTCCATTGAGACAATATCCCATCGTCCCTTAGATAATCCACCATAGATAAGAATAACCTTGTAGTGAGTCCAACAAGTCATTCTTAGCTATAGTGGTAGGTATCACATATACTAATTATGTATCGCTTATACATAATTACCACATTATGCTATCAACTAATTGATATTTACATAAACATCAGGTTGTTAACTCATTAACAAGTATACATCTTATGTATATCAACCAACTTCACCCCTATCCACATTAACCTTGGAGTGAGTCCAACAAGCTAATGCAAGTTAAAGCCGACCCATTTATCGCAAAATTATATCTCAATGGTTTAAACATATTTAATTTTAGGTCGAGCTTGGAGTGAGTCCAACAACCCAAACAAGAAATCAGACTCTGATTCTTACCATATTAACAGAAGGTGTAGACTTTAAAATTGACGTAAGGGATTTATGTCTCATCGACATCATATTATTACATGCATAATATAAATGATGACATGTTACCCCACACGCATGACATAATGATATGACACATCGCATGTATATCTATCTATCTATCTATATATATATATATAATGTCATAGCATAATTAAAGCAACTAATCCTGGCAAATTATATGACATGACATAATTAATGTAACTAATTATAACATGGTATAACTCATGTCATAGTGTCATAATTGTCATAGATTTTATTTGGATTTAGAATATGATTAAGAATCTTCCCAATCAAGAATATCTAATTTAATTAAGAAATAATTTCTTAACTAATTAGGAAATATAATTAGAATAATCTTATTTAAATCAGAATCTTTCTATAATTGGAATTTTCTAAAATATTTTTAAAATTTTCCAAAATTGGATTTTCCTAACAATTTAAGAAATATTCCAAAATTAAATTTTTTGACAAAATATGAAACTTTCCAAAATTAGAATTTTCTAAATTATTTCAGAAAAATTTCAAACTTGGATTTTCCTAACAATTTAAGAAATATTCCAAAATTAAATTTTCTAACAAAATAGGAAACTTTTCAAAAATAAAATTTCCTAAAAAATTAGGAAAAAATTATAAATCTAATTCTATGACCAACTATGACTCATACAATAATTTTATGATTATGTCGAAGCACGATCAAGCTTTGATACAAATGTTAGAGAGCTTGATACGATGCATGCGTTGGACACATTTCACAAATGCACAACGGAAGACAAATAATAAACTATTTTATTACAACACACATATCACACGCATGCAGGATACAACAGTGTCAGACATAACTGTAATATAAAAATTTTATGATAAAGAATTATACCTGTGAGTTCGTATTCAAACCTTGTAGAAAGTATTTGCTAGCCTTGCAAGGCTGGCCTCTTCCATAATCAATGAGCAAGTCTGACAAGACTTGCCTCTACTTGTATCTACACCGAGTTATCATCGAGACGACTTCGCTAAGTCACATGTCGTGTCTCCCCTTCGGTACTAGTCAAAGGTGGGAGACTAAGCGGTCCAAGAGAGGGATCACGGTCTGATTCATACCGGCGGTAATTGCATCCAGACGTTACAAATCAACCGGCGACAACAACCTTTGTTATTGCTGTTCAGAGGCAAAAAAACCCACTGCCCAAAAGGGGACATTAGGTTCGCGGTGGCTGAACCAATTTAGCCAATGCTTGCAAGGTCCGATCGAATGAACGAATTTCAACCTTGCTAGAATTTTTGGCAGCAACCGCAGTAGGTCCGGCAGCACCACAGCAAGTTCGGCGGCAGTAGGAAGGGTCGGCAACATGTCTGACAATGGAAGCACCTTGCTACCCTTGTTGGGCGACATCAACTCTGGCAACTTTTTGTTGGGCGACATGAACTCCAACAAGAACATGTCTAGAGGGTTGTTGCTGATTTTGCCGGCAGGAGCAGTAGGACTAGCAGTTTTACTGGTTGGTCGACGATAAGAAGAGGTTGGCAGCGACAAGCACAGTCGATGGCTGGGCCAGCCGGCGGCGCAAGGAGGACGTTCTTCCTTGCATTTGCTGTCCTTGGGCATAACAGTGGCTCTTCAAATTGGGACAGTAGAAATGTTTGCTACCAATAGTGGAAGTTGTTGTCAGAGAAGTTCTGGCTGGAAGGAGTAGCAATTCTGCATAGGACAGAACAGCAGCCTTGTGACTGACAAGAAGCAGCTTTGTTGTCGGTGTACAATAGCCCTCTCCAACGATGCTTGTTTTGCTGGAGCAGTAGTACTCTCAGGTGGGCAGTAGCCAAGTTGGATGGTGGTGGCTGTCCTTTGGCCGACAGGAGCAATAAAAGGAAGAACACCCTTTTGTTTGGGCGGTAATGTGGAAAGGCAGAGAGAGTAGGAAAGAGAGAAAGAAATACCTAAAACAATTTTAAGTTTTTCTCTAAAATCATCTAATCAAATATTCTCCTCATGGAGGATTATATTTATACACCTCATAAATGACTTGGGGAGCAAGTCATCTCTCAAACCCAATAACAACCCCATCCATTACCATTAAATTTGGTTCAAGACCCAACCATGTTGGTTCAAAACCAAACCATCTTGGTTCAATAACCAAACCCCTTTTAATTAAAACCAAACTAATTTAGTTTATAATTAACCAAAGAAGGTCCAACTTATCTTCAAAAGACGTGGCCCATCCGCGCTTCCGTTGTGTCAAATTGATTCTAGATTTTTCATTCATCTAGTTCAACCAGACTTAGTCTCTCTTGATCTGATAATTCAATTCTCAAACTCATTTTAAATTTTTTGGATAAACTCGTAGTACGTGTGACCTTGTAGATTCTCGATTTATGTTGACCATCCATAATTAGCCATTAATTGTGGATCGATCATGAGTGTCACCTAGTAGTACATCATGATCCCCAATTAATTAGAAAATCACAATTGATTCCAGAACAATTCTGAATCCTTCAATAGCTATAGTGAGTCATGCCTCATTCCTTTCATTCATCTTATACTCACTTGGTTTATGACATGGTCTATGTGTCAGTCCCCATTAGGCCGACTATGTCACATCTAGCCCAATTAGTAGTTCCTTATCCTGCGAATTCGAATTACTCAAACACATTGTCCAAGAAGCCTATTCTCTTGACATGTTCTTCTTTGGCCAAAGACTTACGAGTAATAATCCTAATAAGTGACCATAGAGTATACGTCTCCTTATCAAAGGAGTGGTGAATCCTCTGTGGGATATTCAAGCACATTCGAGCACTTTGATTTATACTCAATCATCCCGGGTCTACACCTCCGAGCAGATGCTTACTTAGGATGTCAAAGTATAAGTCTCCATGACCAAGATGATTTGAATACTTCAAGTCGAAGGAAGCTTGCACTCAAGCTGCAATGAGATCTTCATTAGCGTATCCATATATGTAAAGAACCATATGAATCTCATTGCTAGTCACTCCAATGAACTAGTTACCTTTAACTAGCATCTATGTGTTTAACTCTAAAAATCCCAATGTCTCCAGCCAGTGAGGAATGACTTCTTGGTTAAACCAAGGAGTATAACACGTGCTAGTCTCTCAGAATTGATAATGTCCGAATTCATCAATTCATCGACTAGGTAATATTTTAATACATTCATAATTACACATGTAAAGATGCTCACTAGTTGTGATCTAATCACAAGTTCTCTCATGATATTAATCGTATTGCGGACATTCAATAATGAGTTTAAGATTCAATCATATACATTAAGAATGTAAACTCAAATAGTGAATCACTATTTATCTAATAAATAGTACATATCATAAGGCGATTGCCTTATGACATATCTTTAACATATCTCTTTAAATAAAAAGGTTCCCATCATCATTAACAACACATGTATCATCAACAACATCTACAACAACAATATCATCAGAGTTAGAATCGATTACAAGTACAACATCAGAACATAAAAAACTAGAGGAGTCTCGTAAAGTAGTGAAATCAGGGTCAAGGCTATCACACGCTTTCCAATCCATCTCCTCACTGGAGTATTATGCTTGTCACTGGGCGACATATGTTTTTAACTGATCCAACTGCATCTGTACTTTCTGGTGTGATTCAACAACTCCTTGTTCTGATCTAAAAGTATAAGTATCATGTTGTAATGAGAATTATTGTTGCTCTATCATTTGCTGGATAGTCTCCTTAAGCACCTATGTTGACAAATTTGATTGATTGGTGGTAGGAACTTCTTCACTGAACTCTTGAAATGTCCCCCAGGGAGCGGGCTCGATTTGCTAGACTGGATGTGACTAGGTAGTCATATAATTATCTTGAAATTCTTGTAAGCTCTGATATGCCAGATATGAGTAATCAACCTGTTGTTGTGTCTCTCCACACCTGAAACTTAAATGATCCACACAATTGGAATTATAGGTATTTGAAAATGACTCATACTTATCTTGTTGTTGGGGCTAGTAGCATTGGGTTTGGAGGGGAACAAATTGTTGTGAATTGGCGGCCATGTTTTCTATGAGTTCATTAGGTTCATCAAGAGTTTTGTTGACTAGGGCCCCTCCACTAGTTGTATCAACCATAGTTCCATCCATGGGAAGTAAATCCTTATAGAAGTACTGAATAAGTAATTGATCGCTGAACTAGTGCTGATGTCAACTAGCATAAAGTCTTTTGAAGCACTCTCAATACTTGTGTAGAATCTCTCTTATCAACTACTGCACACCACAAATACTCTCCTGGATCGTTGCGATCCAAGCAGGGAAGAATCTCAAAAAAAAAATATTCTTCATCTTGGGCCAGCTACTGATGGAACCAAAAGTAAGACAATACTATTGATGCAGGGAGCACCAGAATCGAACCTATGTTTTGAAGTTGCCAAAGGTTCAAAGTTAAGTCATGTTGTGATCTAATGTATCTTGAGCTAAGTATGCATGCTAACTGACTTTGATGGATCTAGAGAACTTGACACAAGGCAAAAGTCTAGTCGGGTCAGGGAGAACCAGACAATTGATAAGAAATCTGATTGGATCAGAGAGGACTAGACAACAAATAGGAAGTCCAATCAGGTCAGGGAGGACAAGACGACTACTTGAAGTTCAGATGAGGGATTCTTGCAAGAAGCCTGAGTGGGTCAAGAGATCAAACATCAAGAATGGAAGTCAGCGATTGGTAAGTGAGGTAAGCAAACTGGAGGAGCGAATGCAGTGAGGCTGAGTCCTAGTGGGGATGTTAGGCATCGGTCCAACTTAGATCCAACCGTGAAGTATAAGTTGAGACCAAAACTAGATCCTTTTCATGGTTAGATAGAATCTAAGTCATAAATAATAAACTATTCATGCATATATCTTTCAAACTCTATGATGTAGGTATATACGTAGATCTTCAAATTTTACACGTGTGGCCACTGACAGAGCCTGATTTTGAGTCCCGAGTCAAGAGTTATGGTCTCCGGAAGATTGCCATGTCGAACCTACATTTGGAGGCGCCCTGGATGGGTTGGAGGTGCCCTGGATGGGTTGGAGGCACTCCGGATAGCTTGGAGGTACCCTGGACAGCTTGGAGGTACCTCAGACAACTTAAATACTCAATTCTCAAATCAGATCAGCCTCAATGGAGGTGCCCCGGATCGATGGAGGCACCCCCAATGGGTTATAAAACAAGGCTCGAACAACAAGTAGAGACATCACTAAAAATGTCATTTCTTCATTATACTACTGCTGCAAGCTATACAACTGCTATGCTATGATCCTGCTGCACTGAACTAATGTCGAAGCGAACCTCTGCGGCAAGATCTTCACGAACACCCAAGATCATCACCGTTTATCTTCACATGTTGGTAATGAATTTATTTCATTTTAGTTATTGCATAGGGAAGTGAAAGATTGTTACACTTCCCTCATCTTGTGATCGATTGCTCTTCTGGAGATTTTCCAGAAGAGGGTATTAGTGGATTACCCATCGAATACCGTCCGAAGGGATGTGGGTCTTAGAGTAGGAGTTCGCGGGGCTCCGAATCAAGTAAAACCAATTGTGTCATTTTTTTTTGTGTTTTGTTTTACGCTTTTTCTTACTTCTACTACGTACTCGATTTTCGAACAAATTTTAAAAAGAAAAGAAAGTTTTTAAAAACGCGTGATTCACCCCCCCCTCACGTGAAATCGATCCTATAAGTGGTATCAGAGTGGGGAAGCTTGATTTTAGTGCATCCACTAAATCAAGAAATTTCTTTTCATTTTGAGTTTTTTTTTCATTGTGATATTTTATTATTCCTTCTGCACTACTTGCCTAAAGATGAAGTCTTGGAATACTTTGAATTTGTGTCATGCAAGAAAAATGATGCACAAAGAGATGTTGGGATGAAGCATCCATGAACCTCCACCGTACGAAATGGACTACTTCAAAATATGGAAGCATAAGATGGAATGCTTCATAATGATGGGTGACTTTGACTGCAACATGGCACTAAGGCAATCCACTCAAGACATAGAAGTGAACACAAAGGTAATAAGTTTAATTTTAAGTTTGTTACCTAATGAAATTACGTGCAGAATTGGAGAACACCAAGGTGCTTGCAAGTTCTGGACTCAACTAACCAAGCTTCACGAGGATCAATCAAAACCGAAGGATTAAGTCAAAATAGAACCCAAACTCGAGTCTGAATCAACAAAAAAGCCTACATAATTAGGAGAACCAATTCAGGTTAGTAAGTTTATTTATGAAAATACCCCTAGAATTTTGCATGATAAAATAGTTTTGCATGATAAATTAGATCTAAATTTTTTGGTTAATCTTGATAATTCAAAATTAAATTAAATTAATAAAAATATAAATTTGAAAATTTTGAATAATGTTAATCCTAATAATTTAAATTTAAATTTAATTAATAAAAATACTTGTCACACCCCGAAGGTATACTTGTCCGACGATATGGACAGTACCCCTTGTGACAAATGATAAATACAACACTAATACGAATCCACATAGCTTATACAAGCCAAAACCCACACAAAATAACAACAACCAAATGACAAGTTTAAACACATAACCAAAACTATTCCAAGGCAAATAGCAAAGTGTGTGTGCTTACACGGCTTAACATAGCAAACAAAACAATCAAGTGCCAAGAACCAAATGGAAACCCAAAATCCATACAAGTGTTCACTTATTACAAAATAAGAGCAGAAACCAAATGTGCAATGAAAAATGTAATAGAAAGTAATGCGGAAAGCCCCCGACGTGACATGGGATAGGTAGACAGGATCTCTAGGTGAAAACACATATCATCTATCTGATACATGAGAAAATTAAACACAAAGAGGGGTAGTGAGTCCAAATGACTCTGTGGGTATAAGAAGATAATGCAGGATATCTAAACATTAAGGAGATCAAAGGTACATACAATCTCAAAAGAAATCTCTACCAAGTATAAGATAAGATATAGAAATATAAATAAGATCTGCAACAATACTGCTCGTAATCACCAGAGTAGCATATAGAGCATATACATACTTATAACAAGCATGAAATTGTATAACAAATGCCACAACCCAATCTCAAACATATGTACCATATCACTTACAATATATATATATATATATATATATATATATATATATAAGTGCAACACACATCACATGCATATGCATGGTCACTCCCGCTCACCACGACATCTATGTGGCCGAGTGGGCAGAACATGACAACTGTACCGTACTCCAGCTACCACTACTCTCAAGTGGTCGAGTAGACAATATGCAAAGTAGATATCTAGCTACAAACGGAGAAGATCCCTGCTTGCACGCAACTCCAGCTACCACTACCTTGAGTGGTCAAGTGGGCACGACATGATGAACTGCACACCACTCCAGCTACCACTATCCCGACTGGCCAAGTGGGCAAAATATGACTAACGACTCTCTCAACCACAAGGGATATCGTAGTCGACAACATGCATGAAATGCAATGTATAATAGAATGAGCATCACGCAAATATGATAAGTGTTAAATATGACAAATAAAAATAATAAAATAATGAGTGTTAATCAAGAAATAAGCCTACAGAATTTTTTGGGATTTAATTGGAGTTAATATGACAAGTTTAAGAGGATATAAATAATAGGCTTTTGGAAAGCCTGTTTGAAATATTAATTAAGTGGGAGTTGATTGTTTTGATTAACCTAAGGTTGAATTAAATAAACCTAAGGTTATATATTAAAACCTAAGTTTCTATCTTCTTTTCCTCTCTCAAATCCGTCGACTTTCTCCCGATCTCTCCCTTCTCCGTTACTCATCGCCACTAGTTGCAAGGCAAAAACTATTGCCACCGGCCATCATGGCCGACCAGCCACAACCCAGTGCCAGGCCCCGACTGGAGAGGAGCAACCTCCTCTTCTCTTCTCTTCCTGAATTCAAGCCGAGGACCTGAGTTTCGCCGACTGTCGACACCACTGGCCAGCCATCGTCGGCCTGCTCCATCTCCCCACGCTAGCACTACCTTGATCCGAATCCATCCATCACCGACTTTACCTTGCCTCAGATCGGGCCTCACTGTCACCCTTTCATTCAGATCCGGCTAGACCTAGATCCGACCATCTCTGATTCCCCATTATTCCGACCATCGGAGCCGCCTCTTCTAATACCTCACTGTCGGCGGCTAGATCGAGGTTAGATCCAAACCCCTAACTATCCAAGCTCCATCCAGATGGTGCACCTAGGGCAGATTTGATCTGTTTCGATCATGTAGTGCTACCGACCACTCCATTGCTCTAATTTGACCACCTCTCCTCCAGCCGTCCACCACCGAACACTAGAGCCAGGTCTCTGCCCCCTTCTCCGGCCATCACTGGCCATCATAGCCATCACTGTTAGGGGAGCTTGCTACTGATCTTCCACCCCTGTTCTAATTGGCTAGCACTACTACAACTACTGCTCCGGCCATCTCCACCTCACCTTTAGCCAGCCCTATCTCCGGCCATCACTAGAAGGCATAAGATGAGTGGTAAATTCTGATTTGGGTTGTAGGTTTGTGCTTGCTTGGTTGTACCTTGACTTCTTGGATTGAATTTTTAGGGGTAATTCAAATGGGTTGAGATTTTAGTTTGTATAGCTATGTTGTTCTTGCATAGATCTAATTTAGGGTTTGGTATGTGTATCAAGGAATGAAATGGATGGTTGATTGGCTGGTAGAATCATTAATAAATAGGGTTTATGGATATCATTTTGGTTAGGAAGTGAATTTTGAAGAAGCTTTTAGGTTCATGTACCCTATAGTTGGATATGAGATGAATGTGGTAAGGTTGATCCAATTAGAGCTTCTTAACCAGCTTAGAATTTAGGTTTAGTTATTTGATTCGTGACAAAATTAGCTATAAATTGTATTATTTGTGGCATGACTCTGATTCGAGACAAGTACTTGGACTTGAGGACTTTTCGACACGATCTACGATTTTGGAGGCGGGTATTTCTTCCCTTATTTTTTTATACATTGACCTTAGTGCATGATATGATACCATGGTTAGGTAGTTGTGTTTTCCTTGACTCTATTCACATGTCATATGAGTTTGATACTTATTTGCTTGTACTTGAGATGCTCTAGTTATATTTATGCAGTCTCTTTGATTTTAGATATTGTAGTGTGTACACGTGTGTCGTAGCATCACGGTGATGCATGTATACTATCGATTATATCTCTCATTTGGTTGGTTCAGTGAGTCATAACATCACGGTGTTGCATGCATGCTATCGACTATTGCTCTCTTCGGGTGTGAGCTGGTCGTAGCATCATGGGGATGCATATATGCTATCGATTATGTCTCCCATTAGGTTGGTTGAGTGAGTTGTAGCATCACGACGTTGCATGCATGCTAGCGATCACTTCTTCCTTCGAGTGTGAGAGCACCGTAGTAATCATATTGCTTGCTTATTGCTTGACTGTATGCATCCGATCTGTGGATGAGATGAGATTTCTTCTCCCATATAGAGATTATATACCCTAGGCTGCCTACGAGACCAGTTGTGGCAGAGCATTTCTCATGCAGCTCGTAGCTAGATAGCTACCTCTGTTTGCCTACGTGGCTATATGTGGTAGGACATTTCCCATGCAGACAGGGATCCTAACATTTCAGACTACCTACGTGGCTATACGTGGTAGAGCGCTCACGCAATCCATAGCTGATGAGCTAGGTGTCTTGGTCATCTTTATATCTTGTGGTGGAGCATTGCTCCCACATATGATGATTTATGGTGGTGGAGTGTTGCTCTCACATATGGTAATTTATTGTGGTGGAACATTGCCCCCCATATGATATTCTATTGTGGTGGAGTATGACTCTCATATATGTTGATTGTATTCTGATACTTGCACTGGTACATGCATACGAGATGTTGTACCCATGATATTAATTACCTGTGACTACTCATTACACTATGTGCAGTGAGTAGGGTGATGATGTAGTAGATGCATACATGTGTACATTCGATGGTAAGTATATTCCTCCTTTGAGACTGTATACCTTGAGTCCCTGTACACTTTATTGTTCATGTACTATCTTCTTATATCCGTTGAGTATTTCTTTTGTACTCACCACTCTTGCTTTTCATTATTATTTTCAGGTTAGCAAGCTTATGTTGATTGGGTCGCTTGGAGGATGTTGTCCATGCTGTCCCATTCACATCAAGCTTCGATTTAATTCTATTTTATTTCAGTTTATTTTTGCTTTTGCAATTGCTTATTGTACTAGCGTTGTAATAATTAACTCATATCTGGACTTTTGGTTTTCTCTGTTTATGTACTTAGTATCTTAAGCCGGGCTGATTCGCAGTTATATTTTCAAATTTCATGGTCGAATAGACCTTATATTCTCTTACTCTGTTTGATTTATATTATCTATTTTGTGTGGTTGTGTTAAGATATGAGTTTTGTGGATTCATATCATATTGTATCTGTGATTATCACAAGGAAATATCATCCGTATTCACAGGCATGTGTACTTCCAGGGTGTGACACGTTGTGACAAAGAATTGAGCCTCGATGCATGCTTTGGTTGTTTTCTTCGTTGAGATAATTCAAGATAATTTGATTGTTGGTAGAAATCACTTGAGCGATCAGTTGTTGCCTTGCACCAAACTGCCTTGCATCAAACATTTCCACATAGTTATCATCATCAGAGCTTGAAGATGATAAATTTGATGAACCTTCATTGTTGTTATCCATTTTCTGAGATAATTAAATGAATGAGGTACATGTTACTTATGAGGTATGCATTTATAATGTGTGTTATATCTACACTTTTTTATTTTGTACATATGACGTGACCTAACAATGAACACATTTGGACAAAATTGCACAGATAACGTGACACAACAATGACAACATCGGGGCAAGTTGGGCAGGTGACGTGACCTAGCACTGAACACATATTTTTTTGTGTACAGATGACATGTCCTAACACTGAACACATTTAGACAAAATTGCACATATGATGTGACACAACAATGATAACATCGGGGCAAGTTGGGAAGGTGACGTGGTCTGACACTGAACATACATTTTTTGTGTGCACAGATGACATAACCTAACAATGAACATATTTGGAAAAAATTACATAGATGACGTGACACAACAATGAAAACATCGGGGCAAGTTGGGCAGGTGACGTGACCTGGTACTGAATACATATTTTTGTGTGTGCAGATGACATTACCTAACAATGAACATATTTAGACAAAATTCCATAAATGACGTGACACAATAATGACAACATTAGGGCAAGTTAAGCAAGTGACGTGACCTAACACTGAACACATTTTTTTTTATGCAGATGACATGACCTAACAATGAATACATTTGGACAAAATTGCACAAACATAACCTAACAATGAATATATTTGGACAAAATTACACAAATGACGTGACACAATAATGACAACATCAGGGCAAGTTGAGCAAGTGATGTGACCTAACACTGAACACATTTTTTTATGCAGATGACATGACCTAACAATGAATACATTTAGATAAAATTGCACAGATGACGTGAAACAACAATGACGACATCGGGACAAGTTGGGCAGGTGAAATGACCGGACAATTATAACATATGGAAAATATTATGGCTGACGTGACATTACAATGCACAAATCTAAATATTTGAACGATTCTCATTCTTATATCTACCGTCGGATCAAAATTTGTATAATTTTATATTCACATTTTCCCCCCTATATAATGGCTTACCAGATATTGGTATAACACATTTTATGTCAATAATTTTTGTGAGAGTATTCTCTTCTATTAAAATGAGTTCAACCCCCCAACAAGCTTCATACTCATTTGAAGAAGATAAACACTTATGTCATGTTTACCTTCATATTTCATAAAATTCAATCATAGGAATCAACCAATCGAAGGATCAATTCTGGGCAAGAATTGAGAAAGAGTATCATGCAAATCCAAATTTTGCGCAACGTAGGCGACCACCAAGATCTTTGCAAAAAAGAATGCTTCTTATGCTTAGTGCAGTATACAAAATGAAAGGTTGCATGCGATAAATCGAACATTTGAATCCTAGTGGAGCATCTGAACAAGATATTATAAATTACTATGCTCATATTTATTTTAGACTATCTAAATTTTATAATCAAAGTCTAAGTTCATTAATAGCATTGCCTTCATAATCGATGTTCAATTATTTTCTTGTCGTTAACTCGTGCTAGAATATTATTAGCCAGAGCCGGTCCTTGTTGTTTAAATGCCCTGGGCGAAACTATAAATTGTGCTTTAATTTTATCTTCTGAGCATTGCTTTTTTCAAAAATAAACTTTTAAATCGTCCATCATAGAATATATGCACCTACAAAAATCTAAAGAATGACTTCAAGAACTATGTAGGATTTAACATAAATTCTCTTTTCTTCCCATCCATAGATTACATATATTTCATAGA
>JBBUKS010437066.1:0-18404 GCA_038050645.1 Hedychium gardnerianum
TTTTTAACCAACATTTGGTTCATCATAAAGCAGTTTAGCTGATATGAAGTTATTTGCTATTTTGCTCTACATAATCAGACTGAAGAGCATGCTAATGACTCTAAGGAAAATTCATGAAGTTCATAACTTCTCTGATTTGCAATTATACATATTTTAGTGATGTGCTTATGAATTGATCTGTATTTCTCTATCTTGTGTTTAGCACTTTAACCCAGTTGTTGATAGTTGATGTTTTGTGTTGGTTTCATGCATTCATTGACGAGTCATGACAAGTTCATTTTGGGCCTATTTTTAGATCTGATGTTCTCGGACAGTTCATGCCACTTGTTGGAAGGGATTGGACTCAATCTGGAGTTGCTGGACTTTTCTCTGCAATAAAGGTTACCAGTTATGCAATAATTAGAAGTTCTTCAGCCCATAGTTGTGTTTCTGGATCTTGCTGTTGTAAGCCAATTGTTTTCAGAATATAGTTACATAGTTTATTTATTCTGTTTGAAATTTGAAAGCTGCAGCAGCAAAGAAACAAGCATTAGGCCAGTAGCATTTTATATATCATTTTTTTTTCCTACAATAGGAAAGGAGTTCTAAATTATTGAATTACCTTATCATTAAGTAACAATAGATCTTCATTCTTTCTGTATCTCTTGCAAATTTGTGGTTTGTTTCTTGAAATGATTAAAGATTTCATGTTGGCATTTGTGTAGTATGAGTTGACTAGTGACTTTGTCTTGAAAGTTGAAACAACCAAACATTTCATAGTCAAATATACTTCCAGTTCTTGCTACAAGTTCCCCTGTAGATTTATTTATTTGTTAATAGAATTCAACTTGGCTAACATGCCTTTCTCTATGTAGATTTGTTCTGATATGCTCCTGTTATGATTAGAGGGTTTGTTTTTAAGCTGGTTGTGTTAGTTCAGTTTCTAGTATGCATATTGCCCTTAACTGGGAAATAGTAACCCAATGAGTCTCTATGGTGGTTATGTTCCATTTGGTAATGTTCTGACCATGATATAGCTTTCTGACCTATTTAAAGATTCCAATTGTAACATTTGTTTATGTAATGTTGAAGATCCCATGATGCCTTTTCTCATTCTTAATCAGGAAAATGGCTATCAATTATTGTTCCTGAGTGCGAGGGCTATTGTTCAGGCATATCTTACCAGAAGTTTTCTTCTCAATCTGAAACAGGTAATTGAATTCCTATTATGACAATATTACTTAAGCATGATGGTTTTCTGTCCTCGAACTGACTTGGTAGTGTATCATCATTGGAAACATTATCCTTTGAGACTAAATAGTAAGTAGTTGGCAACGTTTCATTCAGTCTGCAGAGCTTGCTTGATGACTGAATAAGAACTGGCTAATTATTTCCAGAAATCGGTTGACCGACTTATTTGCCAATCACTCAAAATGGCTGTTTTATTTACCATTTGGATGAGTAGATAGTATTTCGATGATTCACTGAATGTGCAGAAAATGTTGGCTTATTCATATATTTTGTTTCAGATTTGGTTTTATTTCCTGCAGCTTTATTTCTTAGAATTGATCTTTCATTACCATTATGCTAATCAATGAATGCTCGATTATTTCTATATTCTTCAGGATGGAAAAGCATTACCTAATGGTCCAGTTGTTATTTCTCCTGATGGATTATTTCCCTCACTTTACCGAGAAGGTATTTTTATGGCTTCAAGAAGTGAAAAAATAGTTGAATATCTCTTGTTATTCAACTAATTTAAAGGTCCACTTTACCTAATGGTCCATTTTACGTTAAATTTTAAGGTTTTTCTTCACAAGTTGAAACAATGCAATGATATTGATTCTTACAAGAAACTCAAGCTTGCAAATGGGCCAACCTCGACTACATCCAATCTTGTTTATTAGAAAAATGTTAACTGAGCTCAAAATTTGTGTTCAAAATTTATTTTCTTAGAAAAGGAATTATTCAGAGTTTACAGAGCTCTAACTTTTACAGAGCCCGACTAGAGAAAAGGTTAAATCAGCTACGCCTTGATTTTATAAATGAAATTTATGTTATTTATTTGTGCTTAATTTAGAATACTTCAGATAGTTTAGGATCATAGAATAACTAAATGAGAAAAAAAATAGGTTAAGATAGTTGGAAAATATTCAAAAACTGCTAAATGAATCAATTGAAATGGAAGGTATAAAATGCTGAGAGTGGCTAAAGAAAATTCCAGTTAACATAATCTAAAAGTTATTTAAGAGATTAAATTTTAAAAATGATATGTTCATATAGTGTTGCAAATGGAAGGATAACACCATGTTGCTGACCCAAAAGGTTGTGGGCTGACACCAACATGACTCATTAATGTTGTTGAATTTACAACCTTAGAATTTGTAAGACATTAATGATATACACAAATAGTTCACAAATATACATCACATATGTAATTCAGATATATATAATATTTTTTTTATTCATTTGCACGAGTAAACAAGCACTATGAAGCTTGCAATCAAGTTTGTTCATCAATTTCTTATGAGCTTTTCTCGTGAACATGGATGAGCCAAGTTCAAAAACAAGCTTCCTTGTTTCTCTTGTTTGGATGACATAAAATGAGTGTTTACTACGTCAAGTATCGAGCTTGTTCGTGAATATTTTATTTTTAATATGTATGGGCTTGAATCAATATTTGTATTGCAAGGAGTCATGTAAGACTAGGGCAGATGGGTATCCACAAACTATTAAATTTGTGCTTATGTCAAGCCAGTCCATGAACTATAAAATTTGTGCTATGTCAAACCAGTCCTAATCTTTGAAATTGCTCCCTTGTTAATGTGTTTTATATTATTGAGATTTTTGTTAACCTCATAAAGCTTGGCAATGCATACTTTTCCAGCCAATATTAAACGAAAAGTGAGAAATATGATATATAGATAAAATCATATGCATTTTTATTTCTAATTGGCATGCATCTTTTGGCAGTTATAAGGAGAGCTCCTCATGAGTTCAAGATTGCATGTTTGGAGGTGATATTTCAATCCTATTAGACATTTATTCTGTTATTTATTTTTTCATTTATTTTTTTATCTAAAATGTAAGGTAGACATAAAAGATTATCACAAATATAAGGAGCTTTTACTGAGTGATAAGTGCTTCCCTCATACTAATTATGATGTGAAACACATGTTTGGCTCACATCTGACTCATCTTAGACATTTGGTCAGGACTTGTGATAAACATGGAATTCTATCAGATGTCTCTCAAACAGTCATAACATACAGGAACATCAGCAGGGTACAGTAGCCTTGTTAATGTTTGTGATATAGAGAAACATATTTGTTTGTTTACAAACAAACCATTTTTCACTTAAATTGGGGTAGGAATTTTGTATGATGACCTTATGTTTGTATATCTACACTTTGGTTACTTTGATATGTACAGAACTATCTTTCACCTAAGTATTGATAAAACACTTTTATCACTACTTGATGCATAAACAACAATAATTCATTCTCTACCAAACCATGTTTATCTCAATTATTTAGGGTTAACTAAATGGATTTTATCTCTTCATTGAATTTTATACAATCTCATATTACTAGTAATATTCAAATCAATTAAATTATTTTTTATTACATTGAATAAAATTTGCTTTACATAGATGGTTAACTTATGTCATATCCTTGCTATCTCAACTTGTCTGTATTTTATTGTCTATTGAAGCTAAATCTGATTGTTTGAGATATTAGTGGTTATGTTAGCTTCTTTAGTAAACTCATATTACATCTTAGCATTCTTATTCTTATTTCTACTTAAGTAATTCTTTACGTGTTTCTTCCATGGGCAACATGCCATTATTTGATAGAAATGTTATTTCCACCCAGGTGGTAGATAACAATCACACAAGAAAATGAAAACTTCTTTCTATTTTAACCACATTTTTTTTTGTTAATAATTTTTCATTAATTTCTCCTTTTCCTTTGGGTTCAATAATAAATCAAAATATTTACATTTTTTACTTAAAGAATTTCATTTCCATACTTTTTATTATTCACTCATTTCTTTTATTATTAATAATTATATTTCATATATTTAGTTATACTTCTACATAACTTGTATCCTTTAGATTTTAAAGCTTCCCTCCAGAATTGAAATTCAACTGTTTAACCCTCTCAGCAATTAAAACAATATTATCTGCAAATAATATAGGTTTATCTTGAATATGATCCTAGAGTTCAAACCTAGGTTTATTGAGGATCTTGTGGAATCCCATTTTGCTGGATAAATAAAACCCCGATGCCAAGTGAAACCTTAAAGCTTCTTAAACTATAGTAAAGCTAAAGAAGATAAAGAATCTTACTCAAAATGGTCCTGTCATCAGTTTCAGCTTACCATACTTCAATCAATCACTCTTCTTGACTATTGCATAAGATGCACGTACAGTGAGTTAAGCAAAAGTTGCCAGTTGATTGAAAATCTCGTATTGATAAAAGTTGCTGCATTTTTTCTTTGATAGTTTTTGAGTTATGAATGAATCAACTGCATTTATGTATTTGTAGGACATTAAAGCACTTTTTCCTGCTGACTACAACCCATTCTACGCGGGCTTCGGGAATAGAGACACGGATGAGCTTAGTTACAGGAAGATCGGAATCCCCAAGGGAAAGATTTTCATTATAAATCCAAAGGTTAATCTTTTGGTTCGCTTTTTAATGGTTCACAAGGAATACACGCAAAAATGCGTGCTAGTATTAACGTTCTCTCAAAAGTTTAATTGACAGGGTGAAGTGGCAATCAATCACTGTGTCGATGTGAAATCTTATACCTCCCTGCATACGCTGGTCAATGACATGTTTCCGCCAACTTCGCTGGTTGAACAGGTGTGTGTTTCCACTTACGGAAAGTTCATTCTTTTATCTGAGCTTAAACACTGTTATACCACCTGCATTTATTTACCTCCCCTTGTATCTAGTTCTTTCAGGCCATTAAATTTCTAGATTTCCTTGATGAATGATCTTTTGAGTATTTCATTTTGAGGATAATAAACCGCGATGTTGCGTGAACCAGCTTGAGTAATCAAATTTCTCTCTAGATTGACTGCTTATAGATGGTAAATGCTTTTCTATCTGCTCTGTTGTGCAGGAGGAATTCAACTCTTGGAACTATTGGAGGATGCCACTGCTGAAAATTGATGGATAATGTTTACCCATACTTTTACTCGAGTAATTCATTCAGATAAAAGAGTGATTAAGGAGGTGTTCTTACAAAAGTCGTATTATGATGCCTAGTGGAGGAATTTTTTACACCACCACCCTCTCTGGAGGTGAGCTGTTCCAAAATAATGTACGAAAGACCACCTATATAGAAAAGAAAATGACAAAATCCAGTGATTGTATCTCATATTTTGTCCCATCCACTCGATTTAAGTAATGCAGCAGCTAGTTTCCTGCCTTCCTGGTATCATGTTTTTACTCAGGCTATATATGAAAGGCAGCAGCAACACATAGTGGCTTCGGCCTGCTTGTTTGCCACACCTGCTGCAACAACACAACTGCATCACCTTTCTATCATGTTTTCTCCCCCCTTTTTTTTAATCAGAAGAAGAACATGATTATTCCGTGCATAAACTGGGGGATAAATTGTAGGACCATCAATGAGAAAGCTGATCCATTCTGGATAATTGGGAAGGTTAAACTAATTTGATTATCTTTTTTGTTTCCTGGAAAATCCAGAGTTGGATAGCGTGTAAGCTTGTTTGTTTCTCTCGCCTATCGCCTACGTGTGAGAAGAATACAATAGACGTGCTCATTGAGATCGCGTGGGCAACACAAAGACAGAGAAGGAGACGCCTCGAGCTTCCAAGGCCTCTATTTTTAATCGCCTCTTTGCCATCCACCACCATTCAATGTCCCCGTTCATTTGAATGCCAACCGCAAAGGGAGCTCCATTTAATACATAATAAATATTTCCACAAATTTGATATTAAAAATGCAGTAAAAGCTGAGTGATATTGTTAAACTTTGTGTTTAGGACATTCCGACTACTGATTAAAAAAAAAAACATGGTTTTTGTTTTTATTTTTAAATTATTATCAACTAGTTGCGAAGATGCTTCCACAGAACAAAAAGAATGCCTCCATTCAAAGTGTTTTCCTCCTTTCCGTAGCAAAAATTATTATATAAACGTCTATAAAACAATGCCTACAGCTCTGGATTCTGGTAATAATATTAAGTTGTTAATAAAATGTCATTTGATATCTTTGCTAAATAGCTAAAGAAGCACATGAATCGAGGAGATTTGGGGTTAGGGCTTCGAAATGATTAATTATTTTAGTTTTTAATATTTTGTGCTAAGGAGGAACAATTTGATAAATGGTTTGACAAAACTGGCATTCATGTATATATATATATATATATAATTGATAAATCAGTAATATTTTATATTAACTTGGATGAAAATGGATTTAATGAATAATATTTTATGTCAAATATGAAAAATAAAATGAACAAATTTTTCCTTTTATTTTGCTTCTAAAATATTAATTGTGATTTAGTCTAATCTTAGAGAGTGAGACAAGGTGTTCGACACAATGCCTCCTTGAACCCAGCTCTGCTTTAAAAGCCACCATCACTCCTCCCCAAGCACCATGCCATCGCCGAGAGCAAACAGAGATCAGCGTCCATGGCGGAAGAAGACTTCATCGACATCGACTTCGACTTCGACTTCGCTTCCTTTCAGCCGGAGTTCGAATTCCATATGACCTCCGACGATCCACACCTGCCCTCCCCCGCCGACGAGCTCTTCTACAAGGGCAAGCTCCTCCCGCTCCAGCTCCCCCCTCGCCTCCAAATGGTCCAACAGCTCCTCCGCAACGCCTCCTCCTCCGCCACCGCAACGCCATACCACTCCTGCAACGCCAGCGGCGAGCTCAATCCCGAGGAAGAGGACTACTTCCAGAACAGCCTCGCCGAGCTCAACCCCAAGAAATCATGGGCCAAGAAGCTCAAGGAGGCCACTCTCAGCCTCAAAGTTAAAGCTTCCAGATCTTACTTCAAATCCCTGTTCCACAAACCTCGACCCACAAATGACAAATTGGAAGACCCCAAAACCTCGAGACGCCATCAAAATCCGAACTTGGCGGAAGACGAGAGCTGGAGCAAGTCCTCCGCCGCTTCTTCCAAGTCGTCCTCCTTCTCCAGCGAGTTCAGCGGCGGTAAGTCCACGTTGAGGCGGAGCAGCAGCGCGAGCTCCGACGCGGAGACCTCGATCCAGGGGGCGATCGCCTACTGCAAGAAGAGTAGTCAACGGGCGGTTGACTCCGCTGCCAGGAAGAGCGCGAGCAATGCCGGCTTCCACTTGCTCTCCGCTTCCAGAATTGCACCGAACTGTGAGCAGGCGAAGCCTCCGAATTAGATTTGCCCCCCTTTTGCCTTGCTGTTCTTCTTCTCGTGGGAAAGAAAGAAAAAAAGGTCAAATTTTTTGTCTTTGATGCTTATCTGCTTCTTAAACATCAACCTCAAATCACTCCAACTGTTCAAAGCAATCAAAGATCTCATTTTGGAAGTTCCTGTAAACAAAGAACAGAGGACGCAGAGTTCGACGGTTGACTTTTTGTGTCTTCTTCGCTTAATTTTGTCTTCGTGCATGTTCTCTGGAGCTGATGGAGACAAAGCCACGATCGTGGTGCTCGCAATAATTGCAGAAACCCACCGAAGAACAAATTGATTCCTTGATCGGAATGCAGGATATGGAAAAATATTCGAGGTGGAGACAAATAATCCATAAACTAAGCAAAGGTGTCTAAAGAGAGGAACTAAAAGAAAACCAGCGGAAGCCACTTTGAGTGAGATGCTGTGGAGCATATTGCCTGCTTTATTTATTTTGCATTTGATAAGACAACAATGAGTATAGTCAAATCTCTAACTTTTTACGCTTTATTGTCGCTTGATTTTTAAATTTTAGATCAAACAAATGTAAAATGGGTTGCTGAATGTCTGATTTTTTTCAAGTAAAAGATCGCTGCATTAGGATAAAAAACCTATATGATTTATCTCTTAGAGAGCGTGGGACTAACCTAAAGAATTATTAAGACGATGACTTCATATTTTATTTTAATAAATACATTAGAGATGTCTCTTATATAATCCTGACCCAGGTCGGTCGGACCAGAGCTAGGCTTATAACCGGCTTGATAGGAAGCTAGATAAATAACGGGTCCAGTCCATCAAAAATTGACGGATCGCCGGTTCAGCCCGTCGATTTGAAATCACTTTTTTGAACCGTCGGTTAATTGACGGTTCATAGTCGTTGGATGAGATTGAGATAATTTTTTAAGATATTTTTTTCAACAATTGAAATTAGTTGATTATTTTTTGATTTATGATTATGATTTAGTGTCAATTATTATTTAAACTCTATAAATAAAAAGCTCAATCATTTTCACACACATCTTCTCTACTTTCATTCTCAATTCTGCATTCTCTACGCATTTTCGACTCCAAATCTTCATTTCGGCATACTTTCATCTTCAACTTTTAACTATAGTGGAAAGAGACTGTGGAGGTGGAGGTTCATCATCTTGATCTTGGAGGGAAAAGAAAATAGTGAATCCGTACGAGGACCCCAACATTTAATCCACCGACGATGAGACCGAACACCTTCTGCTTCCAACATCCGAAATACAAAGAAGTACCGATGCAATTACTTCTAAAGTTCAGGAAATTTCTTCTTTAAAATTTTCTATTTTAACTAAATATTTTGAGAATGTTACTTTTCCGTCGAAAAAATTGCGTACAACATATAAGCACTGCAATACTTCTTATAAATTCCAAGTCTGTGGCGGCTATAAGTCGTTGAAATGACACGTAGAAATGAAGCACCCGACGAAATATGAACTTGACCGTTCTCAATCACAATTATTTAGATTTTCTTCAACTAGCGGTAGTACTGATTTCGATTTATTTTTATATTTTCATAATAAATTAAGAGAATCATTAGCTAAATTTATTTTCACAGAACATCTTTCTTTTAGTTTTTGATTTAAAGGCATATTTGAATTTTTGTAAAGAATCTCTTAATTCATGTGTTAAACGTGTTCCTATAACAACACTTACTCGTATAATTAAAAAATTAGTAAAACAAGAAAAAAAATTAATTGATAAATTTAGTAAATTAAATAATAAAATTTCTTTATGTTCTGATATTTAGAGTGATCATTAGTAAACACATTTGTATATGGGTATGACTTGTCATTGGATCAATGACTCTTGGAATCTTCAAAAAAAATATTGTTAACTTATAGAGTTTTTGATAAATCGCATACTACTCGTAACATTGCACAATTATTATGTTTAATTTTAGAAGAATATGGATTAACTCATAAAAATATTTTTAATATTATTAGATAATGCTAGTTCTAATACCGCTTGTATAGAAGATCTAAAATTTATTTGTTAACCTGTTATTGGTGGTTTAATTTTTCATATTCGTTGTGTATGTCATGTTTTAAATTTTAAATGAATATATTAATAATCAATTTTTATCTTCTTGCATATTAGCTATGAAAAAAAATGAAAATTTTTTTTTATATTATTTTAAAATTTTATTTAATTATATTTTCTTTAGATCCTAGATTTAAATTAGAAATTTTACAAAAAATGTTAACTTTATATTATGATGTTTTAATTTTATTTAAAGATTCTTCTTCTACTAATCTAGTTAATATTATATATAATGTTAAAATTTATTTATATGATATTTATAATCAATATTATATAAAATATGGAATAAAACTGATATTTCTGAAATACAATAAATTACTAGTAGTAATAATTTAAAATTTACAAAAGCATAATTTTTATTAAAAGGACGGATGAAACGTCCATGAAGATTCTCAAGTTCCACACAATAACTTAAGAATTATTTTATGATTTTTTTTGATTTTAATGAAGCAGATAGCGACAATTTCAATATCCTAAAGCGGTGGTCACAGAAGGCACAAAGCTTTCCCGTCCTTTTCGTGATCGCCAAAGATATTTTAGCTTGTCCAGTGTCAACTATTGTTGTGGAGCAGACGTTCAGTGCCGACGACAACATATTAGATGAACGACAATCGACTTTATCTCCCGACTCATTAGAAGCCCAAGCGTTACTCGACGATTGGACCAGAGCCAAGAAAAGAATTCAATGAATACAACTTTTAGATTATGAAATCGAAGATTTTGATACTGAATGAATAAATACAACGGGAACGGAAAATAGAAGTTAATAACAATATAACTTTCTAATATAAAAAGGTAAAAATATAAAAGAACTATGTGAGCTTTGATTCTCCTATACCATAAGGGAATATGTAAACAAATTAAATAAGTACAAATTTTTGTTTAAATAAATTTTAAAATTTTTAATATAATAATCTTGAACTGTGTCGAACCGTGGTGAACCGTGGTGAACCGTGAACTGAATCATGAACCGACGGTTTCGAATCATAAACCATAATTGTCTTGGTCGGTTAAGGTTAAGGATCGACCCTCCAACCACTATCAAACTGACGATTCTGAACTATTGAATCATCGATTTCGAATCATGATCAAATCTATTCAGACATGATACAGTGACAAAAGATATTCAATAAACTCCTAAATATTGATTGTTCGATGTATTGTATTGTAAGTCATTTTTCTACAGTGAAATGAAAAATATGTCAATTTAATTATTGGGTAAATCTGTTTATGATTCTAAATTTATTTGATAAATAAATTAAGAAAAAAATTCATTCATCTTCCAAATTAATTGAGGTCAACATTCGAACATCTAAATTATTAAAAGAACAATCACAAATACTCTAATTAGAGGCACAAATTAATACTTCATGCTATAAATAAATTAGATGAGATAAATTAAAAAAATAAATTATATTTTAAAAACAAATTTATATTAATACATGATGTATTTAATCAAGAAAGGAATTTAATATTATTATAGAAAATTGAATATATATTTTTATCTAAAATGTGATTGGTTTGTTACGAAATTCTGAATATTACGTATTTGATACGAGTAAACAAATTTATGATCAATTTATTAAAGTTTTATGATATAGTTTTAATATTCTTTTTTAATATACATTAAACATTCTCACTTCTACGTAATTAATGCTCTAAAAAACACCATAGATTGGGCCGCGGAATACTAATCAACAGTAAAGCTCATTATTCTGATCGGCCCGACTAAACTATTTTTAAACTGTCTTTCGGCCCAACTAAAGCGAGCTCTCAGTTGTTACTAGGGTTTTGGGATCATGCTATAAATTAGTGTCGTGTGCTAGGGTTTGTTCTCATTGGTAGAAGTCGTAGCGACGAAGAGGGGGTGGCGATTTGATTTTCAACAGCGATGGGTAAGCTTTTGATCTCTGCAGATGCGTGCTTCTCCATTTTTGCTGTCTTGGAGAAGGAGTCTTTCGATCTCCTTTGCGGTTGTTGGTTGCTGCAAGGATTAAGGTTCATGAGCTTCTCGAGAAGACGAAGGCGGAACTGCAGAATCAGTTGAAGGACCTGAAGAATGAGCTCTCCCAACAAGCTCTTGAAGATGTCAGCATTCCTTCGTATATTTTTCAATTGCGCTTGTACGTGGGTTAACTTATTTTGCTTATATTTTCTTAAAGTTTGGAGCTTTGATTTGTTTGGCAGCAAGGATGTGAGACTTTCGACAGCGGGTGTGCTTACTGTGATCTCGCAGAAGCAGAAAGCTGCACGGAGGGAGGCTTACAAGAATAAGAAGCTCCATTCGTTGGATCTCCGCCTCAAGATGATTCGTGTCATCCGCAGCCGGCTCACTAAGCATCAGGTAACTCTTTTCTTTGTGGTTTTCTTTGTCAAAATGTTAGTAAAATGGATTGAACTTGGAGTATTTTGGGACTTCTATATCATGGCTGTGCCTTCTTAGTTTGCTGTTGGTTTTGGTTTCGTGTTATGTTCAGTTACTTCAGTGTGAGTGTCGTGTTCTCCCCTTAATTTGAGTTTACAATCTTGTTCATGGTATTTGTAGTTTAATTTTATATTTACAAATTACATCACTATTATGTAGGGGTTTCATTGTGCCCATGATTAGGCAATTTGCTATGGCATCATGCCTTTCCTCATGTTAAAACTGACGTGACTTAAGATAGCTAATGCCGAACATCATTTGATATTTAGAATATATATAATTGCATTTTAAGTGATTATTCACTTGCTAATCTGTTGTTTATCTAGAGTATATGTCCATGATTCCCTTGTTGATTATTGCTCGCAGGGAACAAATCCATGACACTTTTTTGCTTGAGTTATATGTCATGTACTTTTAATTGGGTAACAAATCCAGCACATTCTTAATAGTATCCATTACAACTTTTTTTGCTTGAGTTATATGTCATGTCATATGTGATTCAGCAATTTTAAACATCATTCGGTAATAAAGTAAAAAATTAAGATAAATTTACTACAATTTAAATAACTTATTTTTTTTAAAAAAAATAATCATATGGCTTACTTGATCATCAGAGATACAAAGGAGTCGAATTTATAGATTATGTCATGTGGAATTAATAGTATAAAGAATTAGTTAAAAAATGAACTCATAAAAAAAGTTTTTCTAAGGAGATTTCTTGTGAAGTTGAAAGTACATGCATGAAATTATTGTAAATATATGAATGCTAGATTTATTAAAATCTCAGTACTTTGTTCTAGGTTTTGAAGTTATCCTTGATTTTATCAGCAACTATGTACTCAACAATCATTTGAATTTAAGATCTATAGCAAGAACAAAATTGTTTATAAAAGATGAACGAAGATTCAATTGTATTGTGTGTGAATCCTATTTCTGTTGTTGCCTTCATTAATTTGCTTGAGAAGGTCATTTTGTACCTGATTCATTCCAATCCAATACTCGTTTGCTTAACATTGTTGTATTGAAAGAAGGAACAGTGAGAATGTGCCTTGTTACTTATTATCTAATTGTTATTCTTGTGCTGTTTGTCAGTTGCATATGGAAAGGATAGTCACATTCTTCTTGGATCCTTTGCCATCATTCTTACTCCACATAAATTGTTGACCTCTGCTCCATCTTTGAGACTGTCATCTGTAGTTCATAGAAAATCACATATCCTCACAATATGGTCTCCAATGCTAATCTGCTATTTTTCATTGCCTCTTTGAGTAGCCATGTGGCGGCGAAAGCCCTAGTACCATCTGGCTTAGTTAGGAGGCGCACAGAAAAGTTAAGTTTCTTCCTTTAGGGCTTTTTGTGGGGAGACCATCACTCATCTCCATTTGGTATCCCCCAAGCAGCCTTGGACATTTTTTTAAAAAAACTAATCCGGTATTTAGTGTTTCAGCACATAATTATCATCTGTTAAGACTAGCAGATGTTTCCTTGGTATGAACTAACCCAATGTTTTCATCGTCTCTTTGAGTAGCCCTGTAGCAGCAAAAGCTCTTCTGCCATCTGGCCTAATTAGGGGGTGCACAGAAAATTTTTGCATTTTGTTTGTATGAGTTTTTTCCCAGCTTTTTCTTTCAACAGTTTCTTTCTTTGGTATGAAACAAGGCCTCGAGGATTAGGACGTTTTTCCTTGGTAGGGAACTAGTCCCGTGTTTTCATTGCCTCTTTGAGTAGCCATATGGCGGCGAAAGCTCCTGTGCCATCTGGCTTAGTTAAGGGGTGCACAGAAAAGGAAGGTTTCTTCCTATGAGGCCTCTTGAGGGGACTACATCACAGATCTCCCCATGTGGTATCCTCAAGCAGCCTTGGACATAATCAAAAAATAAAACACTATTCTTGCATTTAGCCACTCAGCTCTTCATTTTCATCTGATTATCTCATTGTTATATTGTTATGATGCTATTTGAGGTTACCTTCTCATCGGGTGAGTGCTCAACTGGCGGCTTAGGCTTGGTTGTAACTATAAATTAATAAGTCGGTAGAGTGGAAGCAAAAGTGCCAGTTTCTTGGATTGAAACCAATTGGATTTTCTTTTCCTTGCAGGCCCTGAATATATAAAACAATTTTCGTTCATGGCTAGAAATTTTCCAGCAAAGTTGTCCGGATTTTTTTCGCATTTATTGTATGTTTTTCATTTTACTAAAATACCTCAACTTGTCTTTAAGACATTGATCTTTGCTTCTAGATTTTATTACATGCAGCGGATTTCCAATTTGATCAGGCTCGTGCACTTGCAGTTTGTTCATTTTGATGTATTTTTTTTTTCTAACATTAGACTTGTTCCAAATTTTTTGGCTTGATATGATTCTCTTGTATAACAGCATTTATCACTAGGATTCCACTTTTTGATCCATTTCTTATCCGGTGATAGGTTTGCACTTGATCTGATTGATCACTCATTTTTGGAGAAGAGATTCTAGTTCCGAGGAAAGCTTGTCCGTATATGCCGCATCATTGTTCTTACGAAAAGATCTAAATCGCAACGTGGCTAAATTGGATCCAGTGGATGATCAAGTAACTGTAATTTTGTTATCGTGTAAATTTTGTTTCTCTTCTTGTATTATTCTTTTCATATATTTGATTAATTTGTTTGATGTATGTATATCACATTTTAAAAAAATAAAGCTCCTTTTATTTTTTCAAGTCATGACATCCATATTTTAAATATTGTTATAAAAAAGTACCGTATCATTTTAGATAATATGTAGATAAGGAAAAAAAACAAAAATAAGCGATTTAGATTAAGAGTCCGCACGATCCAAACGCTAAAAAAAGTCAACCCCTTTCACCCATACCAACAATTCCAATCTATCTCTCTATTTATATCACTGCAATTTTTGCTACATCTCCATATTTGTTGTTTTCTTTTTGCTATGTAGACCTAGTTGTAGAACAAACACCATAGCTATTGCTAACCAAACAATCAAGCAATCCTAAATCCCTACCGACAACTATTTCCTAAAACATACACAAAAAAAACTCTGATACTCTTACCAAATTGGCTTACAAATGCTCACTATAAAACTATCACAAGGAAAAAAAATGGCCATGCCCATACAATTTGGCATGGTTGTTGGACTTAACACCTAGACAAGCAAGATGACTTGACTGCAGTAACCCCACCCAACAAATTGAGTTTCTTTGAGTTCTTATTGATTATCATGATCGACCCATGAGCATCCTCTCGACTCAACTGGAATGACTGATTCAAACCTTTCTGGTAATTGAAAAACTCCCATTGTATCTAAACATTTCCTAACAAAAGTCATCTTAACATAAGATGAATTCTGAAACTAGTTCTTCTAGGAGTTCTTCCTGCAGCATCTGTGCGATATCTTTTCCCATTTCATGGATATCATTTCCCAAATCTAACCATTTGGGATCCAGCACCATTTCTTGTGCATTTCCTAAACAAAGTTCTTTGTGTTTTCTACTTAAAAGCTGTCGTGTATTCTCAATCGTTCCTTGAAAACATAACATAGGCTCGATCTTACGAGTTGAGTTTATCCATGGATGCAGGTATACACAAGCAGACAGGCTTTCGGCAAGGATGGAGATTAGAAGGTCAAAGATTAGCCTTCTTTCTGAACTTGACCATGAGGCAGGTTTGTTGTATTTCTTTGCGAGTTTTTCAAACAGACCTGTGCCAGTACCACATTCCAACAAGTAGTTTGCATCAAAAAGCTTCCTCTTCTTGGCACTAGGATGTAAGAGTATGTCAAGCAGGTCAGAATCCCTGACCTTTTCGTTAACAAACTCCCTGAAGTCCTTACTCTGTTGAAGCGATCTAAGATGATCAACATCAACATTAGGTTGTCTGAGAACTTCTGAATTGTCTTCACATGGAACTTCTGAATTCGATTTGGGTATTTGGGACTGACCAAGAACCTCCGGATGACTGCTGAAATTATCTTCATTCTTTGTTGAGTGTGTATCTATTCTAGCTTCTCCATCCATATGCCTAATATTTGTCGACAGAATATCCACATCATCCAGGTTCCCATCATCGGAAACAGCTGCAATAGCCAAGCCAGGAAGGTCAAGCTCAGGTGCCTTCCCATCTTCACACACTTGCAGGTCATGTGAAGATAGCCTATGTTGAAGTTTCTCCCTATTGCGTATAATGTCATTCCTTGTGAAACTTCGACTATAAGAATAATAATTCTTGTGCCTTGAGTACAACTTTTTTGTAAACATTCTGAAATCATCATTAGATTCATACCTTGAGCCCGAGCAAAGTGCACCGGGTGTCCTAGTGCCAACATCTACTGACTGCCCCACAAGCTTTTTGACACTTTTGGCAATTTCTCTTGAATTCCTCGTCTTACTGTCAAACTTTTTCATATTGCCGGGCACAATAAGATGGCCCCTTCCTTTTGCATGGAATTCTATGAACCTCGATCTAGTTTCCTGTGCTCTGTTACTAAGTTGCAGATTTGGAGCTTGGTTTGGAAGCAAAACATCACCACCCATTTTATAATCTTTCTTGAAATTGTGCTTCAACATGCTGACTTGACTTGGATGGATAAGTGGATAGCTTTTGCCTGTATACTGCAATTTTGCTAACCTAAATTGACTATGTTCTTTGAGAGACAGACAGAATAAGTAGGGAGTTCTTTCCCTAACAGAGTTTATGCTGTCTCCGACGAAGCCTTGTTCCTCCAAATAATTGCTAGATTGTTCTCGGCCACATAATGCTTCATTAACCGATAAACCTATTGGACCAACACATTTCCGTTGCCTAGAAACCAAATTCACTTTGCTTTTTTGTAAGTTCGTGAAAGATGTTTGAATTGGATTTGTATTGCCCTTATCCATCTTTGTCGAACGCCAAGAGCATATTACCCTCTGTTTCTTGGGGATTATTCCTGCACTATGCAGGTCATCAGCATGCATTAATTTTTCGATCACGCTTGGTAAAGAGTATTTAGTATCTTCTGCATTTGCTAACTTTCCAGCCATTTGCCTACTTATTTGTCCTCTATCTGTTTGCATGTCTGAACTCTGCTAGGGCAATGGAAAAATCATCATCAGAATATTATTAAGCGTGTCAAAACAATGAAATTTTGCAAACAGAATAATATTCTGTTAATATGTGTAACACGATCTAATTTTGTTAGTTTAGAGAAGAAAGCATAGTTGGACTTGTAAATCTTAATCATTAAGGAAGAGTACCACATGTGGTTATAGCCTAAGAAAGAATATGCTGCACTTACTGAACTTTCTTTGGTTCGACTGCTGCTAGTAGAATCTGATTCTACATTAAAATAGCTCCCATCACTCAGATGGTCAAACCCTGAAAGGAAAATAGACATGAAAATAAGAATCTAAGCATCATCTCTCACGCATGCAATTGCTAACACTGTAGTAAGATACACAGCTTGAGATGGACATCTAGTTTCAAACTACCAAATGAATACACACTCAGAGCTTAAGCAGACGATTGAAAACTTATAGAACACATAAAGCTGTCAGTATGGTAATCAGACCACTGTAATCGTTTACTATGAAGAACAGAAGGTCATATTATCTGAATTACAAAAACTAAATTTGCAGAAGCCCATAAATGAATGATATTCTTTCATCCATATGATGATGTAGGTCATACTATCTGAACTATGCAAACTAAATTTGCAGAACTAAGCATATGACTACCAAGGATAAGCAATAGAGATTATTCAGGATGATGAAATTATAATCTGAAAGAGGAAGACAATTTTCAGTTTTGCTTATTGATTTAACTTTGTATTGCATCTCAAGAAAATAAAGCACGATATGAGTTCAATGAAATCTCCTGGATGTTCAATGATCAACACAAACAATGAACAAACTAGAAACTAGAAATCACACGGACCAGCTCAGAGGAAAACGCACCAAGTTTCGGAAGCGAAGAAGTGACCAATCTACCGGGACCTCCAAACCCAATCCTAGAGTTCCTCTTCCTCCGTCGCCATCCTCCACTCTGAAAGCCAGCACCATCCATCTCTTCTCCGTCGAAGGCCGAAACTTTACCAAAGCTTGCAGCTAGATTTTCCTCGATCAACAAGCGAAAATACGATTTGGCAGAGACTGGGTTGGAGAAGGGAGAAATCGGAGACAGACGGCACGAAATCGCTGGATTAAATGGGTCTCTAGCGTAGGACGCTGCTTGCCGCCACGGAAGGAAGATGATACGAGAGTACAACTTTTAGGTTTTAGCGGAACACGTCAATCCGTCGAGGAAAATGCCATGGCTCATGGTTGACCAAGATGCCCGCAAAGGAAATAAAATAAAATAAAATAAAATCATTTGAAATAAATAAATCCTAGGGTTTGTATTTAATGAAATATAAAAATAGAACCACACTTCTAATTGTGGCATAAAGACGAAACGCTCGTCCCCAGCGCCCCCAGCGCCCCCGCCAGTCCGTCCCAGGACCAACACGGAGGAGGTAAATCACGGGGGCTAGTCTAGC
>JBBUKS010437392.1:0-18396 GCA_038050645.1 Hedychium gardnerianum
AAATAGCCGATTTCGGACTATCCAAGCGTTTCCAAGATGACAACACCCATCACACATCCACAAGGATTGTTGGCACTTACATTGGAATTTCAACATGTTAGAAGCATGTTAGAAGCATGTTAGAAGGAGTGAGGTGTACTCAAAATTTACTGATCCGAGTCTCTTGGAATTTCAACATGTTAGAAGCATTTTTGATAACGAAGGCCCTTCGGCTCGATGACGTGTCGCACTTACATTGACTTTTCATTGAGATTGAATTCTAGTTTTGGATTTGCAAATTTGAATAGGCTTACATTCATCACTTGTGTTACCTTACTAAGACATTATGTATATACATTGTGATGGTAATCTTGGATCGGTGATGACATTCAATAGGCTCGATCGATGTTTCTTCTTGCAAAGGTGCTTTTGAGCACGACTAGCAACTACCCAACTGTCGAGCCAAGTGAGCCCGACAGTTCAGAAAATCCTAAGTGGTTTGATTAGTCCAAGCGAGTCGGTTAGTTTAGGCAACTTGGTTAATTGAGGAAGTCTGGTGGGCCCAAGCGGATAGAGAAGGTGGGCTTAATATGGGCCTTGTTCTTGAATAGGCCACGATTAAACAATCGAGAAAGTGAAAGAATTCTAACCGCATGATTAAAGTAAATTTTCATATGACAAAACTACCCCTCGTAATTTCCATAAAGTCTCAATCAAGATGGCTAAATAAGTCAATGAGTTGTCCCTATCATTGGCGATGAGATTAGATTAGGTTTTCTTGCTCCTTTGGAAGGGAAGCTTTGTTCATGGTCGGAGAGTGCGGCTAGGGATTTTGATCCAAAATCATACCTTTCTGCTGCTTTCCGGGGAGGTATTCATCTCTTTCCCGGAATTTCTGGTCCTTTTGATGGAGGTGGCATCGCATCGGCGGCTGTGTTAGTTCCGAAGATTCCTCGGGTGCTACTTTGAGGGCGGAGATTTGGACGACATTTTGCGGAGATGGCGACCACAAATCCGTTTGATCTACTCGGCGATAACGACAGCGATGATCCTTCACAGCTCATCGTCGGCCAGAAACAAAAGATAGATGCTAAGAAACCCGCTGTGCGGGCCTCTACTGCTCCGGCAGCGGTGAAGCTTCCGACGAAACCGATCCCTCCTGCTCAAGCCGGTTAGTTTCTAATATATATTCTTCGGATTCGCCGCTCTTGAAATATCTGTCTTTTCGATATTCTCCCATCTTGCTGTTGTTTTTGTTTGTTTCTCCTCAACGTCCTTTGATCATCTTTGACAATGTCTAATCGGATTGGTTTGTTTGTCTTGATTAACTGAGAAAAATTCGTTTGATTTAAAATTTGATCTTTGATTTTGCAATGTTCATGGCGCAGTGAGGGAGTCGAGGGAAGCGAGATTCAACACCGCGCCAGCACGTGGTGGGGCTGGTCGTGGCGGACCTGGCCGTGGGCAAGGCGATGGACGAGTTCCAAGTCGTGATTTTGGAAATGAGAACCCGAATGAATTTTCCAGGGGTTATGGTGGTGGTGGCGGTGGAGGAGGAGGAGGAGGAGGAGGAGGAGGAGGAGGAGGAGGAGATCGTGATACTGAAAAGCCTGGCAGGGAACGCCCTTCACGTCAGCCTTTCAGTGGTGGCCGTCGTGGTGGCTATGCGGGCCGTGGAAGTTATAGGAATGATGAATCTGGAGGCGACTCTGAACACCCTCCACGCAGGTTGTATGAGCGTCGGAGTGGAACTGGCCGTGGCTATGAGACGAAACGTCAAGGTGCTGGCCGTGGCAACTGGGGAACTGTAGCTGATGAAACACTCGAACAGTTAAGATATTCGTCTTGTTAAACTGGAAATATTTTTCATCCTTTTTTAAATAGAAGCTTCCTTTCAGTTATGTGAGTGAATTATTCTGAGTTGTGTAACTCTTTTGAGCAGGGAAAAGGATGATGTCCTTAAGTCTGATGATAAGTTGCCAACTGAGAGGCATCAAGAACAGGAAAATGCACCGTCAACAGAGGAGAGTAAGGATAAGGAGGGCACTGCTAATGAGACTGAAGAAAAGGAAGAGGATATGGTGAGCTGCTCTTTAGATACATAATTCTTTTGGATGGTAAATATTGTCAGCGAAAATGATAATGCTAGTACTTCATTGAGATATAGTAACCCATTAAAACGTATCATCATATGCTGATGAATGCCATGTTTTAACAAGCTTCTTTTATTATGTTTGTGATTTTGTTTGCTATGTTGTGTAAAAGTTTTCCAAAATAAGCTGAGTTTTCGAAAGTCTACTATGTTTTCAACAGTGGACTATGAATTTTTCTTTTGCATCTTCCACTGGATTATTTCTTGACTTGGTAAAAAACTTCTGAATCTTCTTATCAACTTTTATACTCATTTTATGGTTCTCTTGTTTCATCTGAATAGAACATTTGTAGATCTCCTTTGGCCATCTGCCTACCAGATTGTATCTTTATCTTCATTTCTTATAATCTCACTTGGGAAAGCTAGTTGGAGTACTGCACATGCTACAATTTATAGTATGATTCCACCCAATGTAATTCTACCAGGACTTAATCAGAATTTTGTGATGAGAGAAAGATATTTGTCTTGTTCCTAAGCTATTTGGTTTTGAACATTGATGTATTATGTGTTAACGTCAAGCTAATCTCTTTATCATAAAGAGCATTTTATTTAGTTGGTTAATAGGTGGCAGGTAGAACCATTATCGATGTATATAGAACAGCTTCACTGAAATTGGAAAATTGAACTTGTGTTAATCTGTTATCATTCTGTTTTGGTGGTTTGGGTACTTAGTTATGTACTGCCTGTCCATGCCTGCACCTGTGCTTGTGTGTCCAACTATCCATGTCAAAGTATAGATTCTTCTGAGTCTAGAAGTTCTACTTGAACATGAGAAGCTTTACTGTATTTCCTTCTACAAGCTTCATGACAGAAGAATGTTCTTTCAAACACCGAAATTCATAAAATTTGCTTCTGTACTTCATTTTTAAACTGTTGTCCACCAATTTCTCATCATAAATCATTGTAAACTGCTATTTTAGTGGGCACATGCTGTAATTTGTATCTATGTTTGTTGTGGTTAATCCATGGTGCTCTCCATTTGTTTGCTTGATTGAAATTGAAGCTTTTTGTGTTTGCATTCAAGGATATAAAGCCTAAATTCAATGCATAAAGCAATTAGGCATAAAATTCTGACTTATTTGTTCACTTAAAATTCCACACTTTCAACTTATTTTGAGCACTTGTCATTTATGTGCTGGTTCAAAGAGTCTTAGATTGTGTATAGTAAAAGCAATAGATATGCATTTACTCCATTACACCTTCTTCTAGGTATTTGTATACTCGGAGAATCATTGTACTTATATGATTTTCTTAATGATTTGTTCAGGAGCCTTTCATACAGAGGATGTTTTATCGTTATCTTCTTTTTAATCAGCTTTTGTTATTCTCTTCCCACACAATGCACTTTAGATTACGGCTGGCTATTTCTCTTGTATTAAATTAAATAACATTTATTGTTCTTTTGAGCTTCGGGTGAACTGTAATATTTTGTAATCATATAGAATAATATTAACAAAGATCATAATTAATAGACTGAAATCTGTTTGAAGAATTTTACATTTTATGACGCAAGTCTGAATCTTATAGATATGGTCCCTTTGCAAGACATTTGGAAGTATTTTATTTATATCTATAGATACCCAATATCTATCGGTTAACATCAACACTTGCTTTGCATTTGCATCATGGTGCACTAAAATGTGTTGAGCAATTATCCATGCCTTTCTTTAGTTCTTTGTTTTGTTTTACCCAAGCATCGACTATGTTAATATTTAAAGTTAATTGTAGCTGCGCACAGCCGACCCCACCTAGTGGGATAAGATTTAGTTGTTGTTGATGTTGATGTCGTTGTTGTGGCTAGGCAAATGGTGATTCGTATGGATCTTCTATTCTCAATTTTGTTCCATAATTTGGCACTTTGTTTACCTTCTCTTTAGTTATACTACGAACTGTGGCAAGGATATTTTACTTTCTTGCTTTTTTTACCACTTCAGATAGAAATTAGTAGCTTAACAATCAGGTCTGTTCAATGTCGTATAGGAGATGACCCTGGAAGAATATGAGAAAGTAAAAGAGGAGAAAAGAAAAGCCTTGCTTACGATGAAAGCCAAAGAGAGGAAGGTTGTAATTGACAAGGAATTGCAGTCGATGCAGCTACTAACAACAAAAAAGGAAAATGATCCTTTTTTTGTCAAATTGGTATGCTTGCAACTAAGGCCTTCTCCTCTACAATTTCACGGTATCTTTTGTTAAATTGGTATGGTTCATCTCTCAGGGTTCCGACAAGGATGGGAAAAAGAAAGAAAACATTGATCGTGATGAACAGAGCAAGAAAGTACCACATTTTGTCGTCAATATTATAACTTATTTATGATTCCCTTTCATTTCTTGCTATTGTTTTTCCAATTTGTGTTTTTGTCTATAGCCTCTGAACATCAATGAGTTCTTCAAGACCGGCGAAGGTAAACAGTACTACAGTCCAGGTGGCCGTGGGCGTGGCAGGGGAAGAGGTAACCGTGCACCATCAAGAGACAGCATCGAAGGTGGGGGCTCAAGCTTCACTGCCACTGCTGCTCCATCAATTGAAGACCCTAGCGAGTTTCCCACACTTGGGGGGAAGTAGAGTATTATTAAGTTTTACTTTCCAAGCTTCATTGTGCCATGCCATGCCTTGTCAGAAATCGACATTGTGTCTGTTCTTCATTTCGCTTAAAATATGTACACTGGATCTGTCTCATTAACAACAATATTCTCCCAATGCCTTGGCTACTTGCATCTAAACACTGAATCAGTTCAGTTTTGTCCATTAAAGAGATTTTATTTGAGTTTTGTTGGAAGTAAACTCTGAACTGGCAAATGGGATTTCAGTAGGGTATCGAATTATGTCATAAATTTTGATTTCTTTTTGCTCGATTCTTGGGTTTTAATTAGTAAAATCTTTTCCAACTTTGGGTCTCCAGTAACTTTGGATTTTTTATTTTAAATTTATTTTTATATGTTTTTGTAACATAAGAAACTGCTTTGTATTTTTAGTTTTTTTTTTGAGAAATCATGGCTTTTAGAATCCGTTTATATTTGGGGTTCTTTGTTATCTAACATGCATACGATTTGAATGGAAACAAATCAGCGGAAAAAATTATGAAATTCACTCCAAACCCCCCAAAAAAGTGCTTTAAAAGTAGAGTATGAGCGAAGTAACAAAATAAGCTAATATTACATTGCAATCTAGCAATGTGACAAAAACAGATCAAGAATGTGGCAAAAATAGTGAAGGTAGAATATAGGAGGAATACACATTGCAACCTATTGGGACACAAACTTTCCAAATATTTAACTTCGACGAGTAGTGTTTGTGAAGCATCATAAGATGTCTGAAGTTTGTTTCACAATAGGATTGATAAGTTGTTGCTCAGGCCAATTCTGCTGCTCTTGTTTCCGTCGGCATACCCTGGTGTTGAAGTGTAACAAGAATCCTTCAAGTTGCCCTCCAATATCCTAAGGACCTTTGCACACAAATCCAAATCAAGTATTAATGGAAGCAAATTGATTCTCTTCGCATAGTCTAATGAGAATTCTTAGAGGCATACCTGAGACATCCGAGGCCGGCAATGAGGATCACGTCTAATGCACAATGCTGCGGCGTGCAACATCCAGTGTATTTCATCTTCTGAATACTCATTACCTAGACGAGGATCTACAAGCTCTTCGATGGCAAACTCTTCAAGTAAAGGGCGTGCCTGTTCAAGCAAGATCAACCAAGATGATAATCTGTGCTTTTACACGAATAAAAATGTTCATTTGATACTGAAAATACTAAAAAATTGGAGCAGTTATTGATGGAAGTGGAACTGTAATTCCCATAAGAAATGAAATGCCTCCGTTATAAAATTCTAATATCACAAGCGAACCAAATCAAGCTAGTGATTGACAAAGTAATGCAAGAATTTCAAAACAAATAAGTTTCCACTCACCCATTCTGTGAGGCACTGCTGGCCCTTTGGTCGGTTTATATCAACAGCTTTCCGTCCAGTCACAAGCTCCAGCAAGACTACTCCAAAGGAGTACACATCCGCTTTTTCTGTGATTTGCCCGCTTTGAGCATATTCAGGTGCTAGATATCTGCACGAAAGGAGATGGCTAAGATTCAAAGCACAGTGGCTAAGGTAGAAGAGTTTTGCTCTGATGCAAGCTTACCCAAAGGTTCCTATCACTCGCGTTTCAACACCAAGATCACCATCAGGCTGCCATCTCGCTAAGCCAAAATCACCAACCTGAGGAACACATTAAAGGTCAGGTGTATTCTGATGTCGTAAATAATTAAAAACTTCAAACTGTTAAAAACTTCAAACTTCAAACGGTTGTGGATTCTTGAGGTAATGGCATTGACATGAAACTAGGTTGCAAAACTTAGGCAAGGATTTGATTACACTCTATATCAGCAAGTATATAGGTACTAGTGCTGTTTTTCTTGGTTAGTTTGCATCTCAAGACTTACAAATATTTGTTTTATCTGACAAGTGTAGGGACAAAGAAGATATCATTCCTAGGAATATTAATGGATAATTTTACTAAAATGAGTGTAAAAGTTGGGCAGTACATGCCACTAATCATGAAAAAACAAACAGCAGCAACCTTCAAATCTTATGGGAATTAAGAAGAGGAAAAGCAACAATCAAAAGCTTTCATCAATATGTAAAAGTGAATTACGCCTATAGAATTTAAGTCATATTGAAAGCAGTAGAGAAAGATTTCTCAAACAGAAATGTTGAAATCAATTTTGAAATGTCTGACATTAATAGAACATTATGGGGAAACCAATAAAATCCTTATCGCCTCAAACTTCAAAGCAGGGAATTGAAAATTATACCAATGGTTCAAAATCATGGGTTATAAGTATGTTATTTGGCCTCATATCTCGGTGGACTATGCAACCAACTCTGCACTCTTCGTGAAGATATCTCAATCCCCGAGCAGCTCCTACAGCAATTTTTTGCCTAGAAGACCATTCCAATGATTCTCGATTACGACCTACAAGAATAAATGAATATAATCTTCTAGGTCAGAACACATCCACTACCAAGTACAATCATTAAAAGTGATCACTTGTAAATAAGTTATGAGAATGTTCCAGCAAACAGCTTGAACCTGGATAAGAATAATCATCTCATTATTGAAGTATGATTGCTTTAAATGACTGGTAATACATTACATTAATGCCTGTTGGTAAATAAAGCAGTACTGCAGGCTACTTGAGGCATCAAAGATTATCTAATAGTTATTCCAGAATACAAAATACAAAATAACAAGATTTTAGAGAATATTCATTCAGAAACTTTTAGCACATGTATTAAACATAATAGAATACTGCTATGTGCCAATTTCTCCTCAAGTGCAGTTTTTGCTAAGAAGAGTTTCATTGTCAAATGATTTGCATAAAACTAAATATATAATGGACATTGTAATCTTAATAGTAGTAGTAACCAAAATGGTATAAATGATTTTAGTACTGACCATAGAGATGAGTATCCAAAGATCCATTGCAAATATATTCATAAACCAGCAACCTTCTCCTGTCTTCCACACAAAATCCAATCAACATCACCACATTGCGATGTTGCGCACAGCTTAGAACTTCCACCTCTGAGCAGAATTCTTGATCACCTTGCGAACTAGCAAGTTTATGTTGCTTGACTGCAATTGCTTGACCATCTGGAAGGACACCTCTATGTACAGATCCAAACCCGCCCTCAGCCAAAAAATTTGCTTGTGAAAACCCACCAGTAGCAAGTTCTAGTTCTGAGTAGCTGAACCATCTAGGAGGCTTTCCAAAGATAGGTGCCTTGTGCTGGCATATTGAGCATAGAGGAGGTGGCCCTGGAGGTGCATTTCTTGAGAGGGAAATAGCTTCTCTAACATTCCCACTGAAGTTCAAATCAAATTTATAACTCAGAGAACCAATTTCAGATTCTCTGTCCAGCTTAGAAAGTTTATCCAACAACGCTTTTGCTGTAGATATACAAGCATTGCTATCAAATGATGGAGATCGTTCATGAATTTCCCTTGATGATGGGCGGCCACCTCCAAAAATCTCAGCTATCCATGGTTGAAATTTTGTGTTACCAGGGATAAGACTCTCACTATCAGAATCTGAGGTAGATATATCTATGTCCCTTATATCTTTTGTAGCTATATGCTCTTCTTTCCGAGAAAAGCTGATTGTTTCAGCGGCAAAAAAAGGAGAGGTTCCAGGATCTGAGCTTGTCATTGAAGACGTCCCAGCTTCAGTAGTAGTAAATGATGTCTCTACTTCAGGGCTACTAGTTGGTGTGACAGCTGGTCCTCTAATAGATTTTCTAGAATCTTTGGTGCTGGCAGAAGCCTTAGACCTGTCTAATTCAGAAGGCACTTGACAAAGCAATTGGGGCTCTTCATTATTGGATCCTACTAGATTCAAGCGAAGAACTTTAGGTTGGGAACGTTTCATAACTACTATGTTACAATGTAGCTCATCAATGCAATGCTTCTCTTCGTTCTTCAGCTGTCTGTAGAAAGAAATAGCATTAAGATAGCAGAATGAGAAAGCAGTATAAGTAGCTCTTTTTGTTGCACATAAGCAGAAACAACAACAACAACAACAACAAACAAGCCTTATCCCACTAAATGGGGATGTAAAAACACACACAAAAATTAAATATATATATATATATATATATACACAAATAAGATCCACAGCGGCAGAACAAAGAAAAAAAAAACTACAGCATTACCTGTCCAACACAACCCAGTTCGCCTGGACTCTTTTGGATTCTGCTGACACAGCACCACAAGGTGATCCAGAAACAATCCTTATTTTGACATTTATCTACAAAGAAAAGGAGTTAGGCGCATTCATTGGTAAGATTTGAGGAAGACTACAGGGGAATGGCATATGCAATAGACCTTGTTTGGATCATAAATCTCATGAAGTTGCAGCATCATTTGAGAGCAGGAATCAGTGATGTCAGACTTCTGCTCCGAAGGTGTACCAGGTTGTGATTTCCTATGGCCACTGGCACAGTCTCCAGCAAATCTTGGAAATCCCCATAGTTTTCTACCTAGAAAGTAAGAAAAAAATTAATAAAGCAGGTCAATCATAGACCAGTGAAGCAGAAGAAATGTACTAGCATCATGGTTTAGAAATTACATTAAAAGGTAATATCTACAGCGATAAATAGTTCGGTTCTATATATCATTTACTAAGATGAATAAAAATATAATTAATAGCGGGGATATCAAATCCACCACATTGATTTCCAGGTAAAAAATGAAAGCTCTACGTTATATTTCTGAGCAGCACACATCAAAAACTAGTTAGGCAAAGTGAATTGTGAAGTGCCTAACGACCATATTTGAAAAATATGAGGTTCTGCTTTCACATAATCTACTAGGTAACTTATTCGAGGTGTAAAAAACAGGGCTAATTGATACAGGATCGAACCTACAAAGAGTACAAACTAGTGTAGCAGACTTGTGTTTGAGTGAACAAATTAGCAAGACAACCAATTTGAAACAATCATAAGCATTGGCGAGCTAACTTAGCAAGTATCCAAATGAGCTGCACAACAAACTCTAGCGAACCACAGCAGCAGTGTTGAGGCAAAAAAGTTCTTTGGGGTATCTCAAGTTAAGGCAGCTAAATAAGAGAACAGAAAAATAGGGAAATGAACACAAAGGAAAGATAAAGAGTTAAAATGGTACCCGAACTGTGCGGGGGAACCACAACCAAAAGCATTATGCAATCACCAGGCTGAACAATATGTGTTAAAGCCCATACAAGGGCTGTTTTGGGGATCTCTTTTGAAGCCTTCACTGCAACAACAACCTTCTCAGTAGCATCAAGACCCTTAACAGTCTTCCCTCGCTTGTGCTGCTGGCTGGCACTCATTTCTCCCTAACTCGAGCAGAACTTTCTTAGTTAAGCCCTTGCCTCCATGACAAATTCTCCAGGTTATGCTTACTAGTATGGGTCACAGTAAGGCAAGAAAAAGCAAGCAGAGAAACAAAGACAGGTCTTTTCCTTTATTCAACTGAGGTTGAAGGAAGTTAATGCAGACGGCGAGCATCTGAACCACACCACGGAGTCTTGTTTTCTGCGTTTAAAGCCATCGTTAAAAAGACGCTTTTGACCCAACAGATGAAATGTTTTCACTTTGACCGACCAGAGAAATACAACTTTCCTTGCTCTACCTCTATACTGTCGCCGTCTCTTTGTATCCCGGAATACCCTGTTGCACCTCGATCTCACCTGTGTCAAACCCAATTTTTTTGTCCAACTCAGATAGAGCTAGAGGAACTGAATAATACCTGATGAGATGGTGCGGTGATTTCTTGCAAAGCAAAAGGTCGTTTTCCAAAGTAAACGGGAGGAGAAAGGCGAGGAAATAATATAAGGCATCCAGCAATGTTCTCGTGATTGTCCTCACTGATTTTCGCAAGGAAGCGGACAGGGAAAAAAGAATGCTGTACTGCAACGCTCGTTACTCCCAAATCAGATTGCTAAAAATAACACCTAAAAAATGTTAAAAGAGCTTCTCGGCATCAACAAGGTGTCTCGTTACGGGAATCGACAAAGACGTCGAGAAAAGGCAAGGCCTTGAAGATTCTTTTGAAATCAGAAGAAAGAAACCTGACCCACGAAAATCACCTGCGGGTGGCCAATTTCCCAGCAAACCAACCACGACGTAGGAATCGCCGAAGAAGCGTCACAGTGATCTGCCTTCAGACACCTTGAAATCACAAAGCTCGACGACGGCGTTGAAATCCTTCCAAATCCAAACTTTTCGGCTCGGCAGGACGCTGCTCCTTTCCAAATCTACGCCGTAAGCCTCCCCAAATCAACCCAGCAGAGCGGACAAATCTGGACGAAGACCGAAACAGCCGGAAGCTTCCAATCGAGATTTTGCTCGCCAGGTGAATCCAAAACCAGAAAAATCCAAAAATGAGCGAACCCTAATCCCAATTAATCCTTTTCGACTTCTGGCGCAATCAAAACAAGAAACAAAAACAAAAGCCTCTCAAATCTCTTCCCATTAAAGAGATCGCCGTATTAAACGCCTCTCGTACGCTCTGTTTACTGCGTGTCGCCATCAGAAACCTCGCTTACCAAAATGTCCTTCCCTCTCTACAATTTTACCAGACTACCGTCGAAGCTACGCATAATGGAAAAAAAAATTCAGTTTGCCCACGAAATTAATCTCATATTATAAGTTACCTTCTAAAATTTGAATATTAACAAAATATAGAATCCTTGCCAATTTACTACTTATCTCTGGAATTAATCTCGTCCTGTCGTACATAGAACGTACTAATTAAAATAGTTTGGGGATGTATGAGCAAATATGCCCAAAATGACGGGCTTTTCTAGAAGTAGGGTCCATGTCCCCCAAACCCACATGGCGGGGCCCACTGAAGTGGACAAATCTACTTGCCGTTAACGGTAACACATAAAGCAGGTAACAGTGGTAGGTAGGTGGTTCAGTAACTTCCTTACACTGGCCAGCATAATCACTAAGTTTGTTTTTTATTTGAATTATAAAGTGATTTTAAAATTAAATCGAAGTAATTAAAAAAATGATGCACCTCATTTTTAGATTTTTTTTTAAAAAATATATATTTATTTTTTATTTTACTCCTCTCATTATATTTAAAAATAATAATATCATTAAATTATTAAATTTTAAAGAATAATATCATTATGATATTAAATTTTTAAAAATAATATTACTATAGTACAATATCACTATAATATTAATCTATAAAAATCAATATCATTTTAATATTATTTTTAAAAATCAAGTATAAATTTTTTTTATGTTGATTTTTAAAAATTAACATCCTAATAATATTATTCTATAAATTTAATATTCTTTGAATGTAATATTATAATGGCTAATGAGAATTATAAAATAAAAAATAAATATATTTATTGAGAAATAAGTATAGTATCATTTTGGTATTAAATTTCAAAAAAAAAATAGTATCATATATTAATTTTTAAAAATTAACATCATTATAATATTATTTTCAAAAATTAATATCATTTTAATATTATATAAATTTTAAAATCAGTATTATAATATTATAGTGGTTTTGACCTTTGAAAATTAATATTATAATGATATTATTTTTTTAAATCTAATATCCTAATAATATTATCCTTTAAATATACAGTGTACGACGTGATAAAATTAAAAATAAATATATTTAAATACGTCTTCTTAAAAAAATTATAATTTTAAATGCGCCTGACCCAATTGATATTAAAAAAACAGACGGCGACATCGTGATTCAGACGGCGCCCTCTGATTTGACGTGGCCAATGGGATCGGGATACCGCTGAATAATGGACCCACTGAGATCGAGACGCTCGGTTGGATGGACTGGCTCGAGGCTTAATTATTCGGCTGTTTTGCCGAATCACGGAGGGAAATTTATTTATTATTCAAATTATATATGTAATTTTAAAAATTATTAAATCCCATATTTTATATTAATTTTATCTTTTCGTAAATTTCTGAATTAATATAATAATTGTTTCAAACTTATTTTTTTTATAATTAAAAATTTTAATTAATATTTAAAAAATTAATGTATTTAATATATTATATTAAATACATTAATTGATGGACTTAAAAAATTTAAAATAATATAAAATTAAATTTCTCAATATGATTGGGTAAAAAGTCGATTATAATTATTTGATTCATATTGAATAAATATATTAATTAAATTCTGGGAGTTTGCACTCTTTTATTAATTTCGATGCGTCGCATTGATTAATGAATGCAGTCCGAGACACGTTATATAATGTGAGAGGAGCAGTGATCGGATTGATGACTATAATAATAATAATAATATTATTATTATTATTAGATTAATATAATATAATACACGAGGCCGAGCGATAGGTTGTTGGAAATTGCTGTGCCGTTTGATTCAACGGTTCGATTTGTTTGTTTCTAAACCGGACAATGACCCGACGTAAGTATTTTATTCTTCAAACTAATTAATCATAAATATGATCAATTTTATCTTAAAATTTTTTATTATTAATTATTAAGATAAATTTAAAAATGCAAGCATTATATCACCAATAATTAATATTTTAAATTTATCATCTCATTAAGAAAAAATTGATCGTTATGTTATTTGAATTAGGCGTGTATGCAAGGATGATCCAAACATTAAAAGTTGACTAATTTTGGATGTGAAAGGATGAATTAATTCTCTTTTGATACTAACTTGTAGGTTATGAAATATTTTTTAAATTTTTTTAGGTTGAGTTAGAGACAATTCTATCTTACATCGTCTCTATGTAAGTTTGCTATAATATGAATGAATATTGGACATAAATGAATCTCATGAAATATTGATCCTCAACGCTGGCAATCAAATTAAATAGAGCCGAAGGAAATAAATTAGTATATGATAAAATTAAAAAGCAAGAAAATGGACGCAAGGGCAACTCCTTAGTCAGTGTAGAATAGACTTGAATTTTAACTAAAAAATAAATCATGAATGATTAATCAAGTCGAATAATATTAAATTTAATAATTGGTCCGGTCCTATGAAAATTTTCCATCGACAATCAGGATAAATCGAGAAACGCCAATGAAGGTCCATCCAAATGGTCAGTATTCTTAAACTCACTTCTCATTTGAGAGAAAATTCCCTGTAATGCGTCGTAGCTGAAATTTAAATTTTAGATCCCTTGATTATTCATTGGAGGACTTAATCATCACACCATTATCCGGAGGCAAAAAAAAAAAAAAAAAAAAAAAAAACATGAACAATTCATGTACAGGAGACAATTATATCTTAACTTTACTGTAATGTATGTGCCACTGGTGATATTTTATACTTTGAGCAATGAAAGAGTTTGCTCAAGTTGCCGGTATAGTTCATAGAATTATGGCCCTATATAAAATTGATTTAGAATTCGAATTAGAATTAGAATTAGGATTGGATCAATCGGATCAAATTTAGAATCGAAATCTTACTAAAAAATCTTTAAAATGTTATGATATATAATTAATAATTAGAAAAAATATCTAAAAGGTAATTTACATATAAAAATAGATTAATAATTTTAGATATGATGACATTATTACATATATAAATTTAAATTAACTATAATTTAATTACCATTCTAATATAATATCACTCAATAATATTTATATTTTTATATCACAAAATAAAAGAATATACATTTTTTATTAATATAATAATAATAATCAAATTCAATATTAAGAATGTTCCTTTGATTTACTTGATTTAAAGACCAATAAAAAAAATTAACATAACGAAAATCATTGAAATCTTTGATTTAAATATGAACGTCGGAAGAAATTTTCTAAAAACATATTGATTTCGTAAAAAACCAGATAATAGACATCTAAAATCTTATTATTTTGAAAAAAAAAAGATAAAATATTATTAATAAAAATTAATTAAAAATAATTAAATAAATATTTAAATAGTCTCATACCCTAATCTTAATCTTAATTTTGTAAAAGAGGAAAACAATTTAAATTATAAAATATTCTAAAAAAAAAAATCTTTCGACTTCTGAAAAAAATTTAAACGTCTGAAATTAAACGATTATGAATTTCACCTGCATGTAATCATGACTTGCAACTAAAAATGGATGCATGGGCCAGACACAATAAATTAAGGGGCATATACAGCGTGCAGCAAAGAAGGAAGAAGCCCAATGAATAATGAATGCATGGTAGGGATGAAGAGTTCGAAGGCATTAGCCTTGCTTGGCAATGGCTTGCCCAGCTTAGCCTTGCCTGCTCTGCCTCTGATATCTCCAACTGCAAGGCACCAGGCCATCCTAATAAAACTCAGGAGCTTGTGCCTGTGTGCCTGTGTGCCTGTGTGCCTGTGTGCCTTTGTGCCTTTGTGCCTTTGTGCCTGGGCATGTGGCAAAGTATTGATTGTAGGGCATTGGCTGCAGCCATAAAAGAGCAGCAGTTGCTTGCTAGCTTTAAGATAACGCCACTACAGCAGAGCAGCTCTGTCACTGACGATCAGCTCCTAACGACGTCTTTATACATCTGCTGCAGATGAGCATTGTGGTTTAATTAGAAGCCGCACAAAATATTATTTTGTCATCAAAACCACTATTAAAAGTTTTTTTTTTTTATGAATTTTTTTTCCCAGGACAGACTCAATAAGTAAGTACATAAAATAATAATTAAGAGTCGCAACTCTTTAAAAAAATTTATCACTTCTAATAATCCCCGCTTATGCATGTACTTATCATACTTGAATTCCTACCGAACTCCCTCTCAACGACGTAGGACAATCATAAGAAAGCACTAAAGTGATGGTATCATATTTTTTTAAAACAAAAAGTAAAAGTACATCAAAAATATTATAAATTATTGTAAATCATCGAAATGACTTTTTTTTTTTGTACCTTCAAAAATTTTATTTTGAAAATACTCTTTAATTCAGTATTGTTCTAGCAATTATATTTAACTACTATAATGTATAAAAATTACTCGATAACTATTATATTATATAAAATCTACCTAGTAGCTACTAAAGTGCTACAATGTGTTTAAGATTAGTTTGGATTTAAGGTTTAGAGTTTATAATGTTGGATTTAATCTTTTTAAGGTGGGTTTACATGCGATTTAAGGCTTGTGATATCGAAATTCGTTAAGTGATCTAACATAAGTTATTGAGTTTCGAGTCATTGGATATGAGTATCGTATGTGTAGAATCCTTTAGCTCGATTCATTATCATCTATGGATTGATAACGGATTAGTTATCTATATAAGGGAAAATCCTCAAGGGTTTAAGGCATATTCTTAGAGACGTCTCTTGGTTCTCCATTAGACCAAGATGATTCAGCGTCGTCACTTTAATTCTCTTGGAAGATCTCTCCCTTTGCTTCCGCTTCTTCTTCTTCCTCAGGGATCTCTCTAGACAACGTTAACGACAAGGACTATGACTCTACAATCAGGTTCCTTGTCTCTTTTAATTTATGTTCTTTGTTTACTATGTCATGATTAGAAGAAACTACATCTGTCACACTCCGGAAGTATATATGCCCGCAGATACGGACGATACTTCCTTGTGACAATAACAAATACAATATGGTACGAGTACACAAAATTCAAGCCATAACACAACCACGCAGAATAGGTAATACAAACCAAATAGAATAAGTAAATATAATGTCTACTCGACCATGAAATCTGAAAACATAACTACGAGCCGGCCTGACTTAAGATACTAAGTACATAACCAGAGAAAACTCAAAAGTCCAGATACGACTTAATTATTATAACACAAGTATAATAAATAAATACGGAAGCAAAAACAATCGAAATTAAACTGATGCCCGATGTGAATGGACGACACAGACAGAAATCCTCCAAGCGACCTAATCAATATATACCAGCTAACCTGAAAACAATAATGGAAAGCAGGGATGGTGAGTACAAAAGAAATACTCAGCGGATATAAAAAGATAGTGCATGAACAATAAAGTGTACAAGAATTCAAAGATATACAATCTCAAAGGAGGAATATACTTACCAACCAAAAGTACACACTGGTATGCCTCTACTACACAAACACCCTACTCAACTACACGTAGTATCATGAGTAGTGCTAGTAATAATCAACATGGGTACAACCTCTCACATGCATGTACCATCAATAATCAATATGAGTACAACATCTCATAAATATATATCAGTACAAGTAACAGTATTAGGTCTCGTATGTGGGGGCAATGCTCCACCACAGGTTATACAAATGACCAAGACACTCAGCTCGTCAGTCGTGAACTGCGAGAAAAATTCTCTACCACATATACTCGTGGGAAGTCCGAAATGTCAGGGTCCTTGTCTGTGGGAAAAACTCTCTACCACGAATGACTTCGTGGGTAGACACGAGATAGCTATCTAGCTACGGGCTATGGGAGAAATTCTCTACCATGTATGGCCTCGTAAGTAGCCCAGTGGTATAAAAATCCTTATATGGGATAGGTATACTAAGTAATAGCATGTCTACGACTAGCTCACACCCTAAGGGAGCCCTGATCGATAGCACACATGCATCTCCGTGATGCTATGACTAGCTTACACCCGAAGGGAGCCCTGATCGATGCATATATGCAATAACGATGCTACGACTAACTCACATCCGAAGGGAGCCCTGATCAATAATATACATGCATCTCCGTTAGAGCCTTCAACTTGGGTTGGGTCCGTCAGGTTGGCCCGCCCCGCCAAACAATTTAAGCAGGTTGGGCTAGAATTTTATCAACCCAAGCCCGCTGTGAGCCGACCTGCCAAGGCTCGCTACCCGCGCGGGTTGAGAAACATACATAAGTCAAATTTCATGTCAATTTATTATCTTTCTTTTGTTACAATTTTGAAATAAAAGCAATACTTTTCATACTTGTTTGTGTCTATTTATATTTAAAATACTTATTTTTAGATACATTTGATTGATGAAATCTTTCCGAAGTAAAATGTTGAAGATATGAAACTTTTATTTATTTATTTTATAAACTTTTGATGAGCCCACGGGTTGGCCCGCCTAACCCGCAACCCACCTTGGATTGGGTTGGGTTGGGGATTTCCCAACCCACCAAGATGATGGGTCGACCCGCCCCGCCTCGCCAAATGGCTAGCCCGCCAAGGGCCGACCCGCTCTGCTACGGGTTGGCCCATTTGATAACTCTAATCTCCATGATGTTATGGCTAGCTCACACCCGAAGGGAGCCCTGATTGATAGCATACATGCAACCACGATGCTATGACAAGCTCACACCCGAAGGGAGCCCTCATCGATAGCATACATGCAACATCGTGATGCTATGACTAGTTCACACTTGAAGGGAGCCCTAATCGATAGCATATATGCAACACCATGATGTTATGACTAGCTCACACGTGAAGGGAGCTCTGATCGATAATACACATGCATCTCCGTGAAGCTACGACTAGCTCACACCCGAAGGGAGCCCTGATCGATAACATACATGCAATCGCGATACTACGACTAGCTCACACCCGAAGAGAGTCTTGATTGATAGTATACATGCAACACCGTGATGCTACTACTAGCTCATGTCTGATCGGAAGAGGGGGGGGTGAATTACGATTTTAAAAATAGCTTCGAAAAGATCGGAGTTTGCGCAGCGGAAAGTACAAAACTGAAAGTAATGCAAAAATAGGAGAACACAAGATTTTACTTGGTTCGGAATCTTCGTCGATTCCTACTCCAAGGCCCGTACCCGTGTGAGTACTTTCGT
>JBBUKS010437607.1:0-18392 GCA_038050645.1 Hedychium gardnerianum
ATTTAAAAATAAGTTGTATATTGATTTTATATAAGTTCTCAATTATTGAACAACTTAATAGTGTTAGAAAAAATAATCAAATATAATTTTTTTTAAAGAAACTTAATCTATCAATAATTCGAATTAAAATTGTTACATCATAATTATCTAAATTAACTATTTATTCATTAATTAATTATTAATTTAAATAATATATATTTTAAATGGTAAAAAAAATCAAAATATCAAGTAAACAGTAAAACAGTAAAAAAATATATAAAATAATAATAAAAAAATTATCAGAATATAAATCTGATTTATTAGAATTTTCATAATATTAATTAATAAATTTTATTTTTTTAATTTTAAATATATTTTTTATTTATTTTATTAGGATAATTTAATTAGGATTTATGAAAGTCTATTGGAAATACCACATTTCAGTTGGGAATTGTTTGAATTAATTGAATGTTTTATTTTCGTAATAGTAAATCACGGGAGGACACGACGCCGGAGGCGTCCCGCGACTCTTTTGGCGGCGCCGGAGGCGTCCTGCGACTCTTCCGGCGGCTGTCGCGTGACACACACCACGCGAAATTTGCGTGCGTGTTGTGCTAGTTTCGCTCCCGTGGCGGAACGGTAAAAATGGTCTGTGCCGCCCGGCTTCAATCTATGCTCTTAAGTAGAAAAATTCTTTTTAATTATTGTTATCCTCCATCACTTGCTATTATTATTTTTCTCATGATTTTTATTCACCTTATAAAAGTTACTATTTGATATATAGAGCTGAATATGTTGATAATTTATTGTATTTTTAATATATTTACTGTATTGGTAGTTTTTTATATGCTTCATGAATTTGGAATGATAGTGTGAACATTAATATTAATAGTAAATATTGACATTTAATACATATGATAAATTTTAAATGTCAAATATAGGATTATTTTTTAAAATATTCTTATTAAATTATATGGATCCGACATTTCTTGATACTATGATCCTAACCTACGGATCACTTCCTGTATATTGGTAGGATTTCATCCTAACTTCCTTGTCTGTTTCATTTGTGCAATTAAAAATGTTATGGTTGGTAGTTCTTTGCTCAGTTAAATTTGTTTTTGGTGTTACAGTAAACAAGCATGTTTGGTCGATGTTTCTGTCCTTTTCTTTAGTTTTCATTCATCTATTCAGAATAAAAATGAATTGCATGCTCAAGTTATGGGTTCAAGTAATTGTAGTGGGCAATTTCGTGTCCTTTTTTAACATTTTAGGCTAAATAGATTAAATTTGTCAGTCACCACAAATATCTTGTGAGTAGGTGTAATTGCTTTTGATTATAGAATAACTAACAAGAACAAATTGATGAAAGTTAAGACAGTATTTGTTTATTCTTCCTCTTTTATCTTCTTTAATGCAGTGCTTACTTGGATGGAAGTACGTGGTAAAAGAAAAGGAAAAAAAACCAAAAAAATTAATTTCTTCCTGTTAATTGGTAGGAAGAGGAGAGGAGGAAGGAATTTAATTCCTTATTCTGTCCAATTCCTTTACTTTATTTCTATTAAAATTGGGCAGAAGTGAAGGGAAAGGAAGTTTTAGTCTAATAAACACAAGATTAACTTCCTTCCAGACAATTATGTCTGTAAACAAGATTGGTGTAAGACTGTAAGTGGCTGGAAGAAAGATCTTTGTTTAGATCGTGATTTTCCTTTTTTGTGTTCAGATTTCATTTAAAAAAATAGTTTTTAAAAATTTTCTTCTATTTTTCAGAAGATCTAATTTGAAAATAATTTTTTTTCACAGAGCATATATATTCTGTGCTTCCCTTTTACACTTATTTGAAGAACTTCCTTGCTCTCCTATTTCCTTCCAAGCAAAAATAACCTTTTTTTATCTCTATCATTTTCGATGGCAGAGTTTATTTTCTTTGACGTTGTAACTTCAAAGTTATTTTCCTTTTCTTCTCTTCTAGCTTCTGGATGAAAAAAAAAAATCAAATCTGAAGGACCCTATATTATCATAGAAGAAATGTCTTGGATGTCACAAGTGATATATAAGCTTAATGTTAGGGTACCATGTAGCTGATCTCAAATGGCTGGGAAAACTTTTATTGTTGTGCAAGAAAAAGATTATAGACTAACAGACAGGAGTATATTTGACTTTATGTATTTAAATTTTAGGAAATAGCTCATTTAGCTGAGTTGTATTATTAAAGGCGGTCTCTTTTGGTTTACTGTTGTTATTGTCGTGTTCATCCTATATCTCATATTTGAGCTTGCATAAGTTTCTGGATAACATATCAACATCTCATTGCACTGTATGGCTGAGCCATCGCTTCTGTTTGACCATACACTTTTGTTTCTATGATGTGCGTGTTTGCATTTTTTTTTTCTCATTTTTTTGGATTCAAATGCTTACTACTATCATCTTGCACTACTTTACTGTTTTAGTTGTGTATTTTTCACAGGAATACTGGTGATGAGCGTGAATATTTTGTAAAATGGAAAGAACTTGCTTATGATGAGTGTACATGGGAAGTGGGGTCTGATATTTCCACCTTCAAGCCTGATATTGAAAGATACGAAATGATTCAATCCAGACGTCCAAAGAAATCCCGCAGTAAGAGGAAAAGTCTTAACCCCAATTTGGAGTTGAAGCAAAAACAGAAAGACTTTCAACAATATGATGCCACTCCAGAATTTCTTTCTGGTAAGTTTATGTATTAATACCATTATCATGTTAATTATTTACAATATCAATATCTTTTAGATTTGGTTTAATCGTCATGTTGCTTTTGGTATTATTGAAGGTAAATTGCATCCATATCAACTTGAGGGCTTGAATTTCCTGAGGTTTTCATGGTCTAAAAGTACACATGTCATCCTTGCTGATGAGATGGGTCTTGGTAATATCATCTTGTAGCAATTTGAAAACAATGATTTATATGAAATTGATCATTTGTTAAGACTGAGAAAAATCTCTGTTATATACAGGAAAGACCATACAAAGCATTGCCTTTTTAGCTTCTTTGTTTGAAGAGAACATCTCTCCTTATTTAGTGGTTGCACCACTATCAACATTGCGCAACTGGGAGCGTGAGTTTGCAACCTGGGCTCCACATATGAATGTTGTGAGTCTCGAACAACAATTGTGAAGTCGCTTATGTGCTTATATGCTCAAATCCTTTCCATGAAATAATCTAATATATCTGTTATAGGTAATGTACGTTGGATCTTCCCAGGCTCGTGAGGTTATTAGGAAATATGAGTTTTATTACCCAAAACTTAAGTCAAAGAAGCATAAAAAAAAGAAGCTTATTCAATCTAGTAACCAAAATAAACAAGCACGGATCAAGTTCAATGTACTGTTAACCTCATATGAAATGATTAACATGGACTCTGCTGTTCTAAAGTCTATAGAATGGGAGTGCATGGTAAGTCGTTCTTCTTGTGTTTATCATTAAATTTAGTTTTGCACATTTCTAACAATTGTACCTTTGTAGATTGTGGATGAAGGCCACAGACTGAAGAACAAGGAATCCAAATTATTCCATTCACTCAAACTCTACTCAACAAAACATCGTGTACTTTTAACTGGAACCCCTCTCCAGGTTGTCGTGCTCTCTGATCGTTTTAATGGAAATTTCTTGTTATCTCAACTTACTACCTGATGATGTGCCCTTATGACATTAAGTGCCTTTGAGTTTTTATTATGATGGCATCTTGGATGTGTTTGCTTGATATATAATCTCATAATGATGATTTTCATCTGGTGATTATATTTCTTAGGTTGAATTCTTTGGTTTGAAAAAAAAAATTGCACTGTTTGATTTTATCAATTATGATTATAAAGGCATTAAAAGCAATGGGTTTTGCTTCCTAACATTTTGTGACTTTCAAGATATGAAAAACAAATGCACATCATGTAAATTTCTCATTTCTGAGTTCTATGTTCTAAAGTTATATGCTGTTTATGGATAAGATCATTTTAAAAGTCCTCATAATTTCTTGAAGGTAATCTTTCTATTGCATCAAAAACTTTTAGTGCTTAATCATGTTTGTTTGCTGTGTAAATTTATGTATGTTAGATATTCTGGGATTCTTTATATCTTCAATTTGTTTTTCAATTTAAAATGTCTAGTCATTCATAGTATATTTCTGTTTTTTCTCAGAACAACCTGGACGAGCTATTCATGCTCATGCACTTCCTTGATGCAGGAAAGGTTAGTATTATTTGAATTTTGCTTCTCCTAGTCCTTTCTTGTAGGATGGTGAAACATTTTATTGTATAACTCAGTTGCACATTCACATGTTTTTCTTTTCTCTTTTCTTGCATATTTATTATGCATCTCATCCGATTTATGGTTTAGTGGAGCTATCATTGCCTCAACCAAGATTTATGAAAGATTCACATTGTTCGATTTGCTTGAGATTTGTTATTTGGAATTATCGATTTCTTGCTCAAGTTTACTTGGAGTTTCGTTTTTGAAGAACATGCATTCTAGAAATTTATTTAACTATTATTGTTTTTAGTTTGCAAGCATCGAAGATTTCCAGAAGGAGTTCAAGGATATAAACCAGGAAGAGCAAATTGATAGGCTTCACAAGATGCTGGCCCCACACCTCCTGCGGAGTATTCTTCTTTTTAATTTCGTTTTTTCAGAGAATATATTTCTACCGTCTTAGATAAAGTGGAGTTTATATGGCTTCAACTAGAAAACACACACGCACACATATATATATTTAATATAATGGATATTCTCTGCAATGGCTAACTGTTGATATTTCTTATTTTGATGAATGCATATGCTCTAAGGAATTTTCAAAAGTATAAATTGGATTTATTGTATTGAGTTACTTGATTTTGGTAGTTCTTTTAATATTAATGTATTTGATTGACTTTATTTACAAGTGTGCTGATTGTATTTTGCAAAACTTATTTTTGTGTTTATATTCATACTGATACAAAATTCTGTGCATTAGTGGGCCTGGTTAGATAGATCAAATTGTTCATACTTACTATTACTATTGGACTAGCTGGTATTCATGCATATAATCGATATAATAGATTGGCACAATAGATTACATGCTGATTTTTATTTGTGATTTTATTGAGTGATATAAAACAGGACATTTGTCATGTTGTCAAAATCCAAAATCTGTTTCAGATATCCAAAACCTTGACCCTACAGTTCAACTATTCGGCCTCTTAAGACCCAATGTGGAAACTTGTATTTTCTTGTCTGACATATCGATGCCACTAAACAAGAGTTTCTTTGTCTTTGTTGTCTTGCTGGATGATACTTGGCGGTGCAGGTTAGTATATAGCTTGGTATTGTTCCCGTTCTGTTCATAGCTTGCTAGAATTAAGATTATAACATATATCCATGCGTGGCTAAGCATGTGCTCTTGGACTGTGCTTGCCGCATCCTCACACTTTATATAGGTCAAGTAATCTCACGCTGGCATAGATAGTTTCTTCTCCAATCAATTATTAAGATTTGGAAACGTTTTTTTCCTGAATCACTTGGTTATTCATTCAATTAATGACAGAAAAACTGAAGAATATAAAGGATACCATGTGTATGGGTTTCTAAGGATAGATGCTTTTGTTTTGAATGGATACGCTATGAAATTCTGATAAGAACTTTATATTGTGTTTTGATGTGGCATGTTATGGAAGTTCAACTGGCACAATAAAATATGGTTCCCATTTAAGATTCTTTTGTTAAGCAACTTTTACAGGATTCCTTGTTGATACTTTACAAAGTTTTTGGATCTTAACCTGTTTTAGCATGTATTTTTGTTGTATTTATAGTAGGACTTGGAATTGGAAGTGTGATACTTTTCTCAACTCATTGAGGCCACTGTTTTTATTATTTTAGGAGTAAAGAAAGATGTTATGAAGGATCTTCCTCCGAAGAAGGAATTAATTTTAAGGGTTGAGTTAAGTAATGTGCAAAAAGAATATTATAAGGCCATCCTCACTCGTAATTACCAAATACTTGCTCGTCGTGGTGGGCCTCAGGTATTATATTTGGGCTGAAGTGAGATGGTGCATCAATATTGATGCTCATTGCCTATTTTTCTTTATAAATGCAGATATCACTCATCAATGTTGTTATGGAACTTCGTAAGCTATGCTGTCATGCATATATGTTGGAAGGTGTAGAACCTGCAACTGAACCAACTGATGCTAATGAAGGTTTCAGGTGAAGTCCGAATTTGTTTTTTTGTGCTCGTGATGTTATTGTGATAAAACAAGGAATTTGTTACATGATGCTAAGTCTTATTTGGAGATTCAAGTCTCTTGTACAATGCTATCCCATTCATGACCTGAAGGGTTAATCAATGATATACCATGTATCTGAACATAGTTTTCATATTTGCAGATTTCTATAAGGAGTTCTTTTGTCCTCCATCAATTTCTTAATTATTCACAAATGAATTACCTAGTACTAATGCGATAAAAGATATGTATTACAATGCGGTTACCTTTGTCAGAGCTTATGTGAGTGCGACAACTGTTTTTCCTATCTTTTTCACATCAGTATTAGATGAACTGATGTGTCATATTCAAGATAAATCTTGTTGATATATGTTATTTGCAGATTGATATTTTGTTCATTGATGAGAGTGTAATTTGATTAATTTGAAACTTCAATTATGGAGGAAAAAAAATAAAAATGGAAGGCTTTAAATTAAGTAGAACAAAAATTAATATATGAAATGTAATTTAGGTAACAGGAAAAGAATCAATTGATTAAGATAGATGAACATAAAATCTCCATAAGAGTTTTAGGTATATTGAATATGATATCCAACAAGAATCGACTATTGATGAGGACATAGTTTATAGGATGATGAAGGAATGGTCAAACTGGGAACTAGATTCTTAAGTCTTTTGTTAATAGGGAAAGTTTAAAAGACTGTTCTTTGACTCATCATACTTGATGAATTGGACTATTGAACTGATAGGAGATGTAGCAGAGACAAGAATGCTAAGGGATGTTAGAAAGGATAAAAATAAAAATATCAATATTCGAGATCATTTATGTCTAGCTCCCGTTGAGGTAATATTTTGAGATGATATGAACTTGTTGAAAGACAACAAATGGGTTTGATAGGTAGAAGAGTTGAATTATAATGGAAGATCTAAGGGGATGAGGTAGGTAAAAAATATTAATCAATTGAAAAGAATGACTTTCAATTGGTTTCAATATTGTTAATATCTCCTTGTATATAATAAAGATTTATATATCCAACTCCAAATTGTTAGGGCAGACATGGTTTAGTGAAGATGTTGAACCTCAGTCAATTCTACAATGAAATTACTTCTCGGTGCTTCGACCAGACAGGATCTGGTTCTTTTTATTTGCTTCCTCTCCTACTTTTTCCTTGTATGTCAAAATTTTGGTGACAATCTATTTTCAATCAGTCGCAAACTTTTCACTTCCTATTTTTTATCCAGACAACATTTAGATGCTTCTGGGAAAATGCAATTGTTGGATAAAATGATGGTGAGGCTCAAGGAACAAGGTCATAGGGTTCTTATATATTCACAGTTTCAACATATGCTGGACTTGTTGGAAGATTACTTGAGCTACAATGTAAGTATGGCTATTATCTTAACTATTCCTTGATTCAACCACAGGCATTTGCATGTTGGTCGTGCCTTCAACTAAATGTTGCTATGTAGGTTTGATTTGTTTATTTATATATATATTTATTTTCATTTTCATTTTGTTAGAAATGGACCTATGAACGTATTGACGGGAAAGTCAGTGGATCTGAAAGACAAATACGTATAGATCGTTTTAATGCCAAGAATTCAACCAAGTTTTGTTTCCTTCTTTCTACTAGAGCTGGTGGATTGGGTATAAACCTTGCAACTGCTGATACTGTTTTCATCTATGATAGGTAATGATTACCGAACATTTCTTTGCCATGCTCGATCTATGTATTTCCATGCTTGCTACTGAAACTTATTCACAATATTGATTCACAGTGATTGGAATCCACATGCAGATCTTCAAGCCATGGCAAGGGCTCATAGGCTAGGCCAGACTAATAAGGTTGGGTAGAATATCTTGAACTGGATAGTGCTATGCCCGTATACTGTGTTTGTGTTTATATTACATGAGAATTTGTATGAGTGCCATGTATGTCCCCATGCTTCTATTATGTTAATATAATGTACATTTCTGTAACTCAATTGCAGGTTATGATATATAGGCTGATCACTAGAGGAACAATTGAAGAACGGATGATGCAAATGACAAAAAAGAAAATGATACTGGAGCATCTTGTTGTTGGTCGGCTCAAATCCCAAAACGTTAATCAGGTAACATTTACTGGATTGTGAATTTTTTGGTTGACATAGCTAATTAATCAATAAGAATGACAAGGCATATACTTGCTTGTTATTGCATCGTGACAATAATACTATATGGTCTTTGTGTGCCTATAGGCTAAAAAATGATAGTACATGGATGGCCAGGGTTATCTACTGTGCTAGTCTATTATAAGAATGGTATGACTCATCACACATTTTTGATTAGGGTGTTGGATAGTTTAAGAAATAACACATAAAAAGATTAATGTAGAAAATATATGTTAAGTGTGTGGTGTTACTAGAAAAATATAATTAAATTATTATTATTTGGCAGCAATTAGGTGTATCTTGATGGATGGTAGAGTGAGAAATTAAGTGGAGATGATATGATTTGGTTAATGACCACTAATAGGTTGTGATAGAACAATTTGTATATAAATTAGATTCTAGTGTTTAAGAGGTTGAGAAAGATTAAGGTCTAGTTTCCAATGAATGAGATGTGGAATGAAAGGTGCCTAGAGTAATGCTTCCCAACGGCACCACATTGTTTCCCTTCATTTTCTTGTGCAGAAAGAGGAGGGAAGGAAGAGTCTAGTGATTGCTTTCTCCTACTTCTTGACATAACTTCTGCCTAAATTGTGCAGTAGCAACACTGTTGATAATTTTTTATCTCGAATTCCCATCAAAGTAAAACTTTTTTTATTCATAATTTATTAAAATTTTCAATGTTTTATGTTTTTAAACAATCAATTTTATATATTTGAACTTTACCTTCTTTGTTTCCTTTCAAGGAAGGACAAACTAGGGAAATTTTTGTCATCTTTTCCTTCAAATTATTTTTCCTATGTCTTTTCTCTCTCTAGCTATTTCCCTTCTCTATAGGAAATTGGGCCTTTCTGCAGAAAGGCCTTGTGAAGGAATTCAAGGTAGTGAAGTGCACGATCACTCTGCATCCTTGGGAGGAAATGGAGGGGAAAGAAACAACTGAGGAATTATAATATTTCTCCAGTTTTTCTTAAAACATTTTCATTCAAATTAGATGGAAAAGTGTGATTCTTTTCTGCAACTTCCTGCAATTTATGACAAAAGTGAACATTATTTTTTGGTTTATCTTTCCAGTAAATTTCTAATGAGTTACCATAGAATAACACCATCAATCACCAACACACGGGTCTAGTGATATCATTAAACGTTGAATATTTGATGCTTTTATGCATTTTTTTTATATAGAACATTACTCAATTATTCTCTAGGATATCATATGCTGATGTGCTGTGTCAATTTTTGTATATGTTTTCCAACTACTGTACTGAATGACTATATCTAGTGTCTCAATACACAGCCAATACTATAGAATTGTAAGATGGTTGTTCGGTAAATTCATGTGGTGCATGGGTTCATCCACAGGACTTGCTTGCGTGGTTTCAGACTTTTAGAGTGGTATCAGTGTGAGACTCAGATTTTATTATGTTATTACAGAAAGGCATACAATGCCTTGATATTTATGACAAAAAGACTACATATTAGATATTAAGTTTGTTTATTTAGTTGCCAGTTAGCTTGGCATTAGCTATTGTAGCAAGGCTTGGAGTAAAAAATTCCTCATAATGATACTTTAACAATAAATATCTATAATATGCAGACTCATAATTAATTTAAAAACAATGGCCATGGATTGATACAGGTGTTTTCTTCCATTTCAAACCATTTGCTTTCTCTTTAGTTCTCATCTTCAAGTTCTTCAGCTTCTACAGTAGTTATACTAATGTGTTAGGATATTGAGGTTTATTTAACCTTTGACCTTTTTGATGTTAAACTGGAAGCCTTTTACTAGCTATGAGTCAACTGACTTTTGCTAATGTATTGTGCTGATATTGATATCTTGCGTTTGAGGTTCTAGGAGGAGTTGGATGACATAATAAGATATGGTTCAAAGGAGTTATTTGCTGATGAAAGTGATGAAGCTAAAGCTCGTCAAATACACTATGATGATGCAGCAATTGATAGGTACAACAATTCTGACCAATTATGCTGGTTGTTTAAACAGATTAGTCGTCACTCATATTTTTATGTGTTATCACATTGGTTTTGGCATGTTGCCATGTAGATTGCTCAATCGTGACCATATTAGTGGTGAAGAATCTTCAGTTGATGAAGAGGATGATGGTTTCCTAAAAGCTTTTAAGGTATATTTCTTGCCTAACGTCTTGAATTGTGTATCGCTAGTATTTTCAACTTAATTTTGAACTGTGGTTCTTTAAGTGTGTGACATGTTTCTGAAAGCAATACACCATATTGGTGTCACATCTTTTATGTATTTTTGTGGTTGATTTATTTTAAGTTATCACCCATGCATCGTGCAGGAGGATTTAATTTCATCCGCATATTTATGACGTGCCACATGTGTGAGTCTATATTATATTATTGAAACTGGGTCTTTGGCTTCTAGTCTAAAAGATTATTCTTATCAAATTGGAAGGTGTTTAAGGATTATTATTAAATTTCTTTTTTCATAACTTATCTATCATGGATAATTTTTCTGTTGCCAAGTTCTCTTTTATGCGGGTACATTATGATATTGGTTTATGAGAAAAGAGCAATATTTCCTTACTGTTAAGGATTTCTGGTAGCAATTGGTATGACGTAGATTGTTATTGGTCTGCAGTTTGAGTCATGGCGCACCCTAATTTAAATGCTGAATTCATTCATCGAAGAGTCATGGTGTCTGCTATATGCTTTAGAGTTTTACTTTTTCTTCTTCTTATTTAACAGAATAATAATAAAAGATTCTTCCAGGCACAACTAATGAGGCTAGTCACTGGGAAAATCTTTCATTCGCTCTAGTTCCTTCCTACTTGTCTTCCTTCATAGGAAACACAACCTAAACATTTTGGGTCATCTGGTTTAAACTGGTTCTGTTTAATGGGTTGTCACAGTTTCAACAATTAGATAGCCATTTTACCTAATATACTTACTAGGAATGCAGCTCTGTGATTGGTAGTGCCGTGAAGGTAAGGACTCCTGAAATTGCTATGATTTCATAATCTTGATCTTATGTGCTAAGAGTTTTACTTTTCATCCCGTAATATTGTTCGTCATTTACCTGGAATATTTTAGGTGGCGAATTTTGAGTACATTGATGAAGTTGAAGCTGCAGCTGCTCGAGAAGAAAAAATGAAGAAGCAACTGGAGGCTGAGAGAGCTTCTACCTCTAATACTGACAGAGCAAACTACTGGGATGAACTTCTGAAAGACAAGTTTGAGGTTCAGCAAATTGAAGAGCTCACAGCTATGGGCAAGGGCAAACGCAGCCGTAAACAGGTATGGCTCTTTATTGTGGCAAGCTAGTTACATGCGTATTGTCCATGTCATATATTCCAGTAAGACTTTCTTGTAAGTACTTCTGATGCATTTTCTCTGGGTTTTCTTGCATAACATTTCAGTTTACATTTTTTTTTACAGTTGGGTTGCTCTTTTCTCATTGTTTATAGCTCTCTCTTCTATTGTCCCTATTGTGAGAATAACTTTTATCCTTTCATTATTTGATGGTTTCCCTATGTCCTAATGTTCTTGGTAGTTGGGACACTTGCTCAACAATGCTTTGTTTTATACCCTGTTGTCATCAAACATTTTAACTTCTCACACAATGTATTTGATAGTAATATGTTGAATAGAAGTCCTTGTTTTTTGCTATTGTGTCTCCATCTTCATTTGCTGATTCTTCAGTTTTAGCTATTTTAAGTACTTAATTTGTGGTTATACAATGCACCTACAAAGACTTTCAAGTTTTACTTAAAGTAGATTGATCATTTAAGAACAAGGGTGTTTGACGGTTCTACTCTTAGGAGAGGACATCTTTCTTTCGCTCATGGTATTGGTCCAACTCAATGTCATTAACTGAGTAATTCTTGCTGTTATATGACAAGTCTTATGTGAGAATTTTAATTTCCTTTCCAGTGATGCTGGTTGGTGCATATAGGTGGTGTATAGTATCTGACCCTTTTTGGAAAAATCAAAAAAGTGAAATGAGATTTATATTTGTATCAGAAGGGTAATTGTCATTCAAAAATTGCATCTAAGGGTGGTTGCAAGCTTTGGCAACAACTGAAAATTAGGATTTTCCAGCTATTTGTGACTGACCCTTTGCCTAATAATATTTTTAATTGGATTTTGTTAAGTATGTTTTTTTCTATATCTGATTCCACAAATTCCACTTGTGCACCCGAACGCCAAACATCCCTTGCAGATAATCTACTACTGCCTTACTGTTTCTAAAAAATGGTTAGAAATGAGATTCAGTATGGCTCGGTTCTCTTTGTCATGGCATTAAAATTCTATTAAAAGTTCCAGTTCTCATATGGGAGTCTGAGATGTTCTCTGGGCAGTTTAACTGGCTGTCACTCTTGTATTTCTTGCCTTCTCTGTTATTTGTTTTTGATTGAATACTAAACCCATGGAACATTTTATTACCATTCACCACTGAACTTAGCTCGGTGTTTGAATTTTGGATGGGAACTCCCAGAGATAATGAGCGTAGACAATTATTTGAAATTTCTGTTGGGTTTATTCCAGATGGCATCTGCTGAGGATGATATCACTGGTGTGCAAGATGTGAGTTCCGAAGATGAGGATTACAGTTGCGAAGATGATTTGAGTGATACTGAATCTAATCTACCAGGAAATGTGTCCGGAAGAAGGGGCCCATATTCAAAGAGGAAACTACGTGGTATTTTATCTGGCTACCTTTTTTTAGTCACAGAAGCCTTTAATTTCTTAAAGTGAAACCTGGTCTGAATTCTCGTAAAATATCACAGCTGATTATTCAGAGCCACTTCCTTTAATGGAGGGTGAGGGGAAATCTCTCAGGGTTCTTGGTTTCAATCATAACCAGAGGTCTTTATTCCTGCAATTGGTCATGAGGTAACAATGAATTGCATAGGTTTCTGATTATGCTCTTTATCATTCTTTGTCTTTCTTTTTGATTATATAGACATTCCACTTTGAAAATATTTTCAAATTTCAATATCTGCTGCTTGGCCATGGTTTTATTTATGAAGCTTACCTGTGATGTCATTGTAGCTTCTTGCATAATTTTAAGTCTTGGATTTCTTTTTCTTTATTTTTTTTACGAACTTTTTGAGTTGATTCAAGCTTTTCTCTTGCAGGTTCGGCTTTCAGGATTATTCATGGAAGGAATACCTTCCCAGAATAAAGGGGAAGAGCTGGCAAGAGGTTCAAGAGTATGCTACATACACTCAGATTGTTATTTTAGCTAAAAAATATGATTTAAGAACTCTGTTTCTGATATTATTGGTTATTCTGGTTATTCATATCAATATGCTTGCACTAGGAAGCTTTATTTGAATGGGTGCTTGAATATCATTTGACATGATCTGCGATGCTACAATGCTCCAGAAACTAGCCTTGCTTTTTCACATGTTTTCATAGAGTGAATGTCTTTGTTCCCTAGTGTCTTGAAGAATCTCACCTAGTCCATTAGTTACTTGTCGGCAGATAATATGTTTCAGTGAGGAACTTTTTGTTCCCATTTGTCCAGAAGATTCTCATTGATGCCAGTAGTCATTTCTTAGACATCCTGCCTGTTTGTACAAACTCTTATATCTTCTCTTTGCACAATACATTTGGATTAGGTGGCTTCATAAATACTTCTTATTAAGTTGGTGAAAGAGCAATATAGGACTCATGATAAAACTCTTAATATAAAATACGGTTCTAAGACTTCACTCACTAAACCAGTAATCCTTTTAGTACTCTTAAAATTCCCCCTTAAGATGGAGCATATGTAGTATATATGCCCGACTTGTTACATAATCTGGAAAAGTAGATGATTTTGAAAACTCGACTTGGATAAGCTCTGGACATTATTGACTGAACACATAGGCAATGATTTCTTTGACTTTATATAAACACATCCACTAAGAGAGAAAAAAAAGTGAAACAAGGATGGAGACATATATACTAGGATCAAATATCTGAAGTGGCTTCTCCTTGAAGCGGCACATATAAAAACACAATACTTTGAAGGAAAATTAAAGCATTTGAGGGCCCTATGAGGAGAGATGGATAAATCAACCCTTTTCTGGACATATGAGACAAGGTGATATAACATTACGTCTCAACTCCACTCTTTTCTGGAAGTAGCAAATTGAGGATAAGCCATTTTTCTAGTTCATGCCTTTATCAGCTTTTGATGGTAGACAGAGGAGAAGAAAGACCAAAGAAATAGAGGTTGGAAGATCTATACCAGTATCCAGATCTTAGCTAGATCTGAGGGAAGGCGAGAAGCTAGAAGGGGAAGGATTGTGTGCTGGAGTTCTCAGATCTAAGTTCTAGCCTAGTGGAAGAAAAAAGTTTGTGATCGGAAGAAGTTAAGAAATAATTGGACACTGATGAATTAGAGGAAGACGGGACTAGAATGAATTTTATGATTTGAAGCAACATCGATGGCTTACCTAATAGAAAATCAGCAGCAACCAAGGAAATACTGGAACTGAAAAAGGTGATAGAAATCCACCCTTGTAGTCTACTAAAGATTTGCTGGGAGATGTTGTTGAAGGTGTGGTGTTGATCTGCTCACATGTTTGATGCAGGACCTAATCAGCCTTGGCTTTGTGCAAGCACTGGACGCAGAAAGAGTGTAACATTCTTCTCTGGTGCAAAGTAACCAGCATGTGACAATGAGAGACATTTTTGTGATAGATATGGAATTCGTTGCTGTTGCTGGTGTGAAGATGCACTTGTCGACCTGAGATTTGGATCTTGATCCCTCACTTGAGCAGGTTGAGGAAGCTGCCACCCATGAATGGCAGATCTTGTGAGGATGGCTTGTAGTACACACAAGAGCCACCGATGGTGGAGGCATTGGCCTTATTGGAGGTGAAGGTGGGAACTTGCCCATACAGGCATTGATGCTGTTAGTGATGACTATGAATATCTGATACTTGGTACCACAGACACTCGACCTGTTAGAGTTGTGTTCAGTAAATGATTATCTTAATATTGAGGCTCATGTCAAGTTTAAGCTTTGCTTAAAATTGCATGCACCTGCAGGTACCTATATTTATTAATAATGTAAAATGCGTATTATTTGGTCTTGGTGCTAATTTATCATTCAAAATGGGTAATTAATCGTGTTCAGCTAACAGATTATTAATTGGGTTTGACTTCTAGTAATACCCATAATGTGGGTACCCAACTTGCAACTATCTTAGGTGCCATGGGCATGAACGTAGGTGGAGATGGTGATGATGGCAGCTTCTTTGCAGTATTGGTTTGTGGGAAGTCACCAAGATATTGTGGTGTGTGGTGCTCATGGATGTTGCGCTCGCGCTGGAGAAATTAGGGATTCTGCATGGTTAATGCTGACTGAAGAGAAGGCTCGAAGACATGGATGAGGGAAGTAGAAAAAGGATCCACTGGCAGTGACACGTAGTCTGCATCGAGGGGAAATACCTCTTTGGAAAACCTTGACCTGAAAAATCACTCTCTTATTGTGTTAACTAAATACCATTGCGAGACTAAATCGACTACACCAATAATGCTGTTTACCTATTACACTTAACAACAAGGTGATCATTAAAATTAACAAAATTGCATAGATGCAAAAGCAAGATAGTTACTGGCAAAAATCATTTTTTTTGTTAATTAATGGATTTTCTTTATTGTTATTGTTTTTAAGAATGTGTTCAGTCACACAATCTAGCTATCCTTGGAAAATTCTGTTACCCATTTTCAACTCTGTTGGAGATATATCCATAATTTATGATTATTTCAAGAAAATTTATCAGCCTCATTTAGGAGAAACAATGTCTCGTCAAATGATTTTTATGGGGAATGATGTGACAACAATATCCTATTTAAAGAGGCATTGGGAAGATGTAGCAGCCTTGATATTTTCAGAATTACATACATTGGGAATCCTAGCAGGCTCAGAACACATAGACCAAGGACCTATTTTCTTATTTTTATGGAAGATTGTTGGTCTTTTAGAAGTTTTGACTACCTCACATGAATATCATAAACTAGATCTCAAAGTGAGTTTCTTAGGTTTTTTTTTTTTGCCTAAACTATAAATGTGGGATATCAATAAGAGTGGCTTATGTTGAGGAAAAATTTACTTGTTTCTCTACTCTCTTTATTTCTGCTGCTGAAAGGCAATATGTCTTTTATACTGATTTTCTCTTTGGCAGTTATGCTGAACTTTTCATGAGACATCTCCAGGAGGATATGACAGACTTGCCCAATTTTTCAGGTTCTATTCATAAACTTCATCAACTGTTTCACTTAACTGTAATTTATAATGACAACCATTTTTCGATGTTTCTACAATGATAGATGGTGTTCCCAAAGAAGGAGCACGTATCGAGGATATATTGATTAGAATAGCACATATTCAATTGATAGAAGAGAAGGTATGTAATAATGTGCTATCTACTTAACAGTTTCATTCAACAATCATGCTTGATAAGATGCTTTAGAGAAAATTTTATTATTTTTGAAAACTAAGAAGCTCAAGACAGTCAACTATTAATTTCATTTTAACTATAATGTTTGAATCTTTAACAATGAATGCATTATTGGTTGGATATGCGTGGCCTAACAAGCACTTCATTGGTATTTGCTTTATTATGTCCTTTGAGATCACATCTCCCCACTTAAATTTTTTACTAAAAAGATTGCTTTCTAGTCTTTCAAATAGATAATGAGAGTTCAAAAGACAATGATATTATACTTTCGAAGACTGAATGGAGAATGGAGTTTGCAACAATTAGATTGAAATAGTGTGCAATTTCATAACAAATAAGAATAGGATTATGACAATGAATTCTGGCAGAGGACAAAGGTAAGGTAGAGGTTTAACAATGTGTGATCAATATCTGTATTGTGATCGGCCGCTTGAAAACTTTAGTTATATACTTTTTCAGATAATTAAAATTTTTTAGATTGAGATCTATACAGATAAATTCAAAAAAATGAAACAATTAAGTTATTGCTATTGTTGCACGTCATATCATCAGATTAATAAGTTTGTATGACGTATCATATTTAAGTGACCTAACATTATATTATCAGATTTGTAAGTATGGATGACATGGATATTGGTATGATATCAATCATAGAACATTCATAATTATGGTGGATTCGTAATCAACAATCAATGAGTTTTGACCGAAACCCATTGACAGCTCTAGAGGGCTTGGATTTCTGAAATGTTGACACGGGAAAGAATATGAGAGTGTCTAGAAGCTAAATATGCCCTCCAATCATGGTTCTAAGACTCCCACAAGAAGCTATGGCTACGTGCCAATTGGAACGGATAATGGTGTTGGTTTGGCACAAGAGCAGCACCAGCGTGATGCTGGTATGGAAAGAACAGCACCACGTTGGTGTTGCTCTTCCTAAACCAGCACCACTCCCTGCAAACATGCTTGGACTCCTTTGGATCATAGCTGGCAAGGCATAAAAGCAGTACATGAGGGCGTATTTGAACTCTGCTGACCCATTTTAACCCACACGACTAGGAATGGGTCCGATCCAAGCTCTCCATGTCAATCAATGGGTTTTGACCGAAACCCATTGACGACTCTAGAGGGCTTGGATTTCTGAAATGTTGACATGGGAAGGAATATGAGAGTGTATAGAAGCTAAATATGCCCTCCAATCATGGTTCTAAGACTCTCACAAGAAGCTATGGCTATGTGCCAATTGACACGGACAATGATATTGGTTTGGTACAAGAGCAACACCAGCGTGATGCTGGTATGGAAAGAACGACACCACGTTGGTGCTGCTCTTCCTAAACCAGCACCACTCCCTGCAAACATGCTTGGATTCCTTTGGATCATTGTTGGCAAGGCCTAAAAGTAGTACATGAGTGCGTATTTGGACTCTGCTGACCCATTTTAACCCACACGACTTGGAATGGGTTCGATCCAAGCTCTTTAGGTCAATCAATGGGTTTTGACCGAAACCCATTGACGACCCTAGGGGCCTTGGATTTCTGAAATGTTGACATGGGAAGGAATATGAGAGTGTCTAGAAGCTAAATATGCCCTCCA
>JBBUKS010437826.1:0-18391 GCA_038050645.1 Hedychium gardnerianum
TTATTAATACAAGAATATGATACAATGAGTCCTTTAGTCAACCATCACATGATTGGCTCTAGGGCTTCTACTAACAGCTGTGGGCGGCTAGGGCTCGACACCGATGGCCGAGACTGGCTGGTGATGCTACTGCCGGGACTTGTAGGCTGCGGTTAGCCGGATCTGGCGACGATGGCCGACGATCGAGGGTCAGGGATAGAAGGGGAAATCTATAGAAGGGGAGATTGGCAGAGGAAGAAAAGAGAGGGCGGCTGGGTTCGAGGGAAATAAATGAGGGAGAGGAATTGAGGAGTTTAAATAAGGGTGATTAGGTTCCATTAAATCCAAACCTAAGTTTTAATCCTCCAACTTATGGTTTAATCCAATTAAATCCTCTCTTATCACCATAAACATTCAAATTAAACCTGGAAAAATTGCCAAAATTCCCCATAATATTTAATAAGGTTATCCCTCCAATAATACTTATTATTTTAATTTTTTGTCATATTTAACATTGTTTACGCGTGACACTAATGGAGGCACCCTGGATAGCTTGGAGGCGCTTTGGAGTGGATAAACGATGACTTTCTCAAATCACATTAGTTTCAATGGAGGTGTCGCGGATCGATGGAGGTGCCCCAATGAGTGATAAAAGAAGGACGCCGAGCAGCACCTAAACATCAATTTTAAACGTCGTTCTTCCATCATACCACTGTTCCAAGCTCTCCAACTGATGTCCTGCGCCGAACTAATGCCAAAGCCACCATCTGTAGCAAAATCTTCATCAACACCTGAGTTCATCTTCATTCTCTAAAGTGTTGGGTAACGACTTTTGTGTTTAATTGTTATTCTTGCACGAGGAAAGTGTAATAATCCTACACTTTCCTTTCTTTCTTCCTGTATTTGGTTTCTCCATCCGAAGGTGCTTCAGAGGAGATGTTTAGTGGATTTCTTGTCAAAAATATCCCAAAGGGGTGTGGGCCTTGGAGTAGTAGTCTGTTGGGTTGCTAACCAAGTAAACCGACTATGTGTTGTTTTCTTTTTCTGCTTTTCCGTTGAGTACTCATGTGTTCCTAATGATTTATAAAAATGAAAAGAAAGTTTTAAAAACACATGATTCACCCCCCTCCCCCCTCTTATGTGCACTAGATCCTACATAAAGTACATATATTAAATACTAAAGACGACCTAGGAAAATTTCAATCTAAGTCAACAACTAGAATCTTTTTAAGGTACTAGTAGGGCATATAGAGTCTATAACAAACACACTCCAAAAGTTAAGGAAACAACTAATTTTATATTTGATGAAGACAACAATAATCAATCTAATTTAATCAATTTAAATAATGAACAACATTAGAAATCTAGAAGATGATGAACCCAGACCTGAACCTAACATAAACCATCTAGATGAACCAAGTGTTAATCCAAATATAGAAACATTTAGAATAAGAACCAATCACCAGTTGACCAAATTTTGGGTGATCCAACTCTAGGAGTCAAAACTCGATCATCATATAGAAACTTAAGTCAAATAGTCCTAATTTCCAAGATTGAACCTAAAACTATAGATGAAGTCTTACCTAACCCTGATTGGATCATAGCAATGTAGGAAGAACTAGCCCAATTTGAAAGAATCTAAGTGTGAAACTTAGTACCTAAACCAGAAAATAAATCAATTATAGACACAAAGTGGGTATTTAGGAATAAATTAGATGACAAAGGAGAAATTATTAGGAATAAAGTCCGATTAGTAGCTAAAAGATTCAGTCAAATTAAAGGACTTGACTATGAAAAAACTTATGTATCAGTGTCTAGACTTGAGTCCATTAGGATGTTGCTAGCCGATACAGCATATAAAGGATATAAGTTATACCAAATGGATGTAAAATCTATATTTCTTAATAAATTCATTAAGAAAAAAGTCTATGTAAGTCAACCACCTGGATTTGAGGATCTAGATCACTCAAACCATATTTTTAGACTAACAAGTTCTTGTATAGTTTAAAAACAAGCACCCAGAACCTTGTATGAAAGGCTATCAACCTACTTAATTTCTAAAGGAGTCAACAAGGACAAATTGACTCTACCCTGTTTGTTAAATCCTTAGAAAAAGACATATTTATAGCTAAGTATACATAAATGACATTATTTTTGGTTTAACCAATACAAGATTTTTAAAAGAATTTATTAAGTTAATGAAAAAATGAATTTGAAATGAACCTAGTAGGTGAACTTAAATTCTTTTTAGGCTTACAAATAAAACAAACAAAAGAATGCAATTATGTCTTTCAAAACAAATATACTAATGAATTAATTAAGAAATTTGGAATGAAAAATTCTAAGGAAATTAATACACCAATGGCAACAAATATAAAAATTGACAATGATCTAGAGGGAAAACCAATTGACTTAAAACATTTTAGGACTGTAATAGGTGGAAGGTAGTCTACTCTACTTAACTATAAGTCGACCTGATATTTTATTTGCAATAGGTATATGTGCTAGGTATCAAACATGTGCAAAAGAATCACATCTAAATGTTATAAAAAGAATACTTAGGTATATTAAGGGCACATTAAATATAGGAATTTGGTACCCTAGAACCTCCAGTTTTGACCTAATAAGATATTCTGACTCAAACTATGCTAAATGTAAATTGGACAGAAAAAATAGAAGTGGTAGCTTTCAATTGTTAGGTCAAAGTCTAGTCAACTAGTATAGTAGAAAGCAACATTGTGTTATATTATCCACTACTGAAGCTGAATAGCTATAGGGGAATGTGTAGCTCAACTACTATGGATGATGCATACACTTAAGGACTTTCACCTAAATTATACCAACATAAAAGTCTTAATTGATAACATTAGCTCTATTAACTTAACTAAAAATCCAATACAACATTCAAGAACTAAGCATATAGAAGTAAAGAACCACTTTGTTAAGGATCATGTAGCTAGGGGTGATATTGTACTTAACTATGTTGAGTCCAAGTCTAATCTAATAGATATTTTCACAAAACCCTTACCTGAATTTGAATTTAGCACACTCAGAAGATAATTAGAAATGTGCTCAGTAGAATAGGAACTATAAACTCTTTTTAAAAGAAAAATTCAAGTTTTTCAAAAATTTAAGTTGTTTTCAAAAGTTTTTTTTTCTAGGTTCTTTTAACTGATATTTTTATATACTAAGTAAAAACTCCCATTTTTTAGTGTTTTTTAAAAAATGGACTTAGCCTAGGTTCTTACCTTAAATTGCATGAACCTATAGAAGCACATTAGGGTTACTTTGCTTGTGTACTAAGACACTTAGAATGGTGTGAGATGCTTAGAGCTAAGCCTGGATTTTAGATGCTTATATCAGTACATCATCATAAATCTGAGTTAAAAATATCAATTTATATTCATCAAGTTAAGTGTTCTTTCATAGTAAACTACTAGCTAGAAGCAAACACTTAACTTGACTAACTTAGTGAAAATTACTACTTTCTGATAGTTAGCTAGTAATAATAATTAGACATTGGGATAAGGATAATTTTCTAGATGATATATTTTTTATTTTTTATTCAATTCACAAAAGGTGCATGCTTGGAGTCTCGGACTAAATATTTTTAGTCTTCCTTATTTAATTGCAAGCATGAAATAATGTTTCTCTTATAAATTCATTTTCATACTTACAAAATCTTTGAAAACTCAAAATAAATCTTATAAATTCTTTATGACCTCCTAGAAGTTTTGTTTCATTACCTTGGAAATCATGTTGACAATTATTTTTAAAAAATATCTTGAAAATTATTCTAAAGTTATTTTCAAGTGTCTTAAAAATTGCCTTGAAATTTTGTGAGTACTAGGATAATTTTTCTTGAAAAACCGCTATAATTCAAAACAAATTCTGAGTTTTTCAAAATCTAAGTCTTTTCAAATCTTTGTTGATTTTTAAACCCCTATTTTTTTTATGTATGTTAAAGGGTGGAGAAGGGTTAAAAGTTAAGTTTTTTACTAAGAACAAAAGTTTAGAGGGAGAGTTATAATTAAAAGGGAGCATGTTGTAAAAATTCTTGTGAAAGTTTATATTTAAAATCTTTCTACACTTGATAAAATATTCTTTTAAAGATTTTCCTTATACTTATGCAAATGTTATGTTTCTTTTAATTAACTTTGAACTAGGTTGTCATAAATAAAAAAGAGGGAGATTATTAGTGCTGAAAGCATCAGCTAATCATACCTATGTTTTGATGTTAGTAAAAGTTCAAAGTTAAGCTTATTGTTGATCTAATGAGTTTGACTAAGTGTGCAGGTAACTCAACCAGAAAGTTCTAGTTGAGGCTAGACAAAGAAATCCTAATCAAGTGGACTCAGAAAAGAAGTCTTGGTCGATTGGACTGGGTAGAAGTCATGGTCGAGTGGACTGGGCAAGGAAGTCTTGGTCAAGGTGACTAGGCAGAAGACTTGGTATATCAAGGACACTAGGCGGAAGCCCTGGGGGTCGAGGACACCAGGTAGAAGTCTAGACGGGTCGAAAACCGAACGTCTAGCAAGAAGTCCTGAATGTCAAGATCGGATGCTAAGCAAAAGTTCAAGCAAGTCTGGGACCAGATGTTTGGAAATAGGTATATTCTCCTGAGAGGTGTAGGTGAGGATGCATTCCCCGTTGAGGGAACAATAGGCATCTGTCTGATCTAGGGTTTCACTAAAAATCCAAAAATCAAGACCGGACAGTCCGAGACTGTTAAATAATTTTATTTAAAATTACTCTATATTTTTGTACTAACTCTGTGATGTAGAAAGTTTAAAGCCTGAAAAAGTTGATCCAGGCGCTTGGAAGGGATTCATGCACCTTAATCACCTTGGCACGCTGTAGGATGAGGTGGCAACCTCCAATTGGTCAGCGCATGTCAGCATCCAGGGGCCTCAAACGGATTGAGGTGCTTGGGATGGGATAGACTCGACCAGGATAGCGCTTCACTCAGAGTTCGCCACGTCAGCGACCAAGGCGCCTCAAATGGATTTAGGCGCCTGGAAGAGGATAAGGCACGATGAGCTTGGATTAGATCAGATTGACTTGCGATTGAGGCGCCTCAAAGGGAATAGAGGCGCATGGATAGGTCAATGAAATAAGGCTCAACTAGCATCTTTGAAACATCAATTCCTACGACTTTCGTATTCGCGTGCTGCTCTAAAAAGCTCTCTACGACGTCAAAATGTTATTCTGATGACTATGCTCAAGCTTCTATTCTAAGTCGTCGATATACTTATTTTTAATTATTATTTTTCAATTCAATATCTTTTGCACTTATCGAGCTATTAGTGGATTATCCAACGAAAGTGATCAAACAATCAGGAGCCTTGGACTAACAGTCGTCGGGTTGTGGATTGCCCAACAAAAGAAACTGTCTTAGCATTGTTTTTGTTCTTATTTCCACTACGTTATCTCTCGAGTTTTCCGAAAACATGAAAAAGTCAAGAGCGCTATTCACCCCCACCCCTCTAGTGCATTCTATGATCCTATAGTAGGCTCCGTGGCTCCACTCGAGCTGAAAGTTATGACCATTCGAAGTTTGGTCTGCAGTTTAAACCAAAGGCTAACATGAAGCATTGTTGGCTCTGTAAAAACCAATTTTTCACCCCTTGGACTACTTTTTCTAGGGTTGAGCTTTGAACTAAACTTGTAGGTCTTGAAATTATCTACATTTGGATAGGTTGAATGCCCTGTAACTCCAACCGAGCTAAAAGTTATAGCCATTTAAATTTGGTCCACAGTCTGAATCGGAGGCTAACACGGTCATGGCCGCCGACACAGACTGCCCACATGGGGAGCATTGTTTTGGGATAAAAATTGAGCATGATTGTGCCAAATTGGCATGGCCAAGCTGTGGGGGCTTCCGGGTGGTGGCACGGCCATGCCGGCTGGCACGACCCCTCTATGGTGAAGGTTGGAGAGGTGCTGAATTCAGGCACGATCGTGTTGGCTAACACTACCGTGTCGGCTGGCACAGCCGGGTCGGATGGCACGACCGTGCTGGTTGGCATGGCCCTCCCATGGCATGCCTTGGAGAGGACTGTAATTCAGCCATGGTCACTCCAAGATGGCCACGGCCATGGCAGCTGACACGACCAAGCGATATTGGACTCTAAAACATGTCTTTAAATTTTGTTTTTGCTCCTTTTCATGTCATGTCAATGAAAAACAAACAAAAGAAGCTCTTCAAACTAGAAAGTAATAAAATGATGCAAGAATATATGAAAATAATAAATATATGCTCATGAAATAGGATAAAACGTGTGCTAAACTATGACAAAACACTATATGAAATGCACACATAAAAATCCCCCAGACTTAAACCTTTGCTTGTCCTCAAGCAAAACCTGCAATCTAGATTTATGTGTGTAAATGATACTTCATAATAAATTTGGTTAATCCTATCGTGTAGTTTCTGCTGGTGCTGGAAGCACCAGCTAATCGAATCTATGTTTTGATAGATGACAAAGGTTCAAAGTTAAGATATGTTATTATCTAATGAGTCTAACTAAGTGTGTAGGAAGCTCAAGCAAAAATTCTAAGGGAACTTAAGCAAGGTGAAAGTCCTAGTTGAGACTAGGCAATGAAGTCCTAGTCAGTTGGATTGGGCAAGAAGTCCTTATCAGAGAGATTGGACAATGAAGTCCTAGTCCGGAGGACTGGGCAGAAGTCTTGGTAGATCGAGGACACCGAGCAGAAGTCCTAAGAGTCGAGGACACTAAGCAAAAAGTCATGGGGTCGAAGACACTAGGCGGGTCGAGGATCGGATGTCTAGCGAAAAGTCCCAGAGGTCAAGGTTGGATGTTGAACAAAAATCTAAACAGTTTAGAAGTCCAAATGTTTGGCAACATGTAAACTCTCCTGAGAGGAGTAAGTGAGGACACATTCCTCGTTGAGGGAACAGTAGGCATTGATTTAACTTAGGGTTTCATGAGAAATTCAAAAGTCAGAATCGAACAGCCCGAGACTGTCTAATATTATTTATTGTCTTATATACTTTGTATGTGCTAACTTTGTGATGTAGAAAATATAAGCCTGGAAACTGCTGAACCAGGCGTCTGGAAGGATCTAGGTATCTCATGCCGAACCAGACACCTCAAAGGGATTGAGGCACCTCAATCACCTCAGCACTGGAAGGATGAGGTGGCAGCCTCTGATTAGTCGACGCACGTCAACAACCAGGCGCCTCAAAGGGATTGAAGCGCCTAGGTTGGGATAGACTCGACAGAGTCAAGCTTTGACCAGATCGAGCCACGTTAGTGCTTGAGGTGCCTCAAAGGGATTGAGGCGCCTGGAGATGGATAAGCAACAACTAACTCGGATCTGATCAAATCGACTCAAATAGAGGTGCCTTAATGGGAATAGAGGTGCCTAGATGAGTCAATAAACGAGAACTTTGACCAGCAACTCTTGACTATAATTCTACACAACTTCTATACTTGCGCGCTGCTCTGAAAAGCTCTCCACGACGTCATAATGCTGCACCAACGACTACGCTCAAGCTCTTACTTTACTTTACAGTCATTGGTATAATTATCTTTACTTGTACTTTCACTTTAATATTTGTTGTAGTTCATCATGCTATTAGTGGATTGCCTACCGAAAGCACTCATTTGGGTGCGGGCCTTGGACTAGTCATCGTCGGGCGATGAACCAAGTAAACAAGAAAGTGTGTTAGCTTGTGTTGTCTTTTCTTGTTCTATTTCTATTATTTCGCTGCTTATACTATCAAGTTTACAAAAAAGTAAAAAAATCATGAGCGTTATTCACCCTCCCCACCCCTCTAGCGCTTTTCGATCCTACAATTGGTATCAGAGCGGGGTCACTCTGAATTGGTATAACTATCGTTCGAGCAAAAATTATTCTTACACCTTTTTTCATTTTAATTTTTTTACCTTAAGTCAGAATTGGTGCAATCACCTTTTCTGAAAAAAATCTCATTATTTTTTATTTTTAAAAAAAAATTATTGAAGTTGGTGCAACACCACTCAAGCAATTTTTTTTATTCTTCTCTCCACTATTAATCCAAGACTAAGTCTTGGTACATTCTTTTGTTGTGTATTTATTGTGCAAGATTTTTTTATGGCCCATTGAGAAGGCTACAGTACTGCATGACCGCCTCTTTTCTCCGACAAAGACTTCAACTACTGAAGATCACCTGAAGAACCAGGTGAAAATGTGGATTATCATCCAAACCGAGTTCATACTCCCCACCAAAGATGAAGAATCCCTCGCATGAGACAAATGGGACGAACCAACCAACAGGAATAACTAGGCCGACGCTAAAGCAACTCAGACATTATAGTGTAGCCTAACCAAAGAAGAGTTGAAATGAGTCGGACTGTTCACAAGCGCTAAGGACTTATGGGAGAAGCTGATTGAGCTTTATGAAGGAACTTTCGATGCTAAGGTATGTAAGAAAGATTTAATTTTAAATAAATTATATAATATAAAAATGCAAGAAGGTGAATCAATAAGTCAGCTTCATGCTTAGATCTAAGACCTCCTTAACGAACTCTACGCAATCGAGCAACACATTGAAAACCGCGATGTAGTCAGGTATGTTCTAAAAGCGTTTCCAAGAAACACGTTGTGGGCATTCAATGGTGGATGCCTACAAAGTTTAAAGGGACCTTTCTAAGGTAAAACTTGATGAGTTATTTTCTGAATTTGAATTACATGAACAAACTAATACACGTCAGGCAGAAAAAGGTAATGCCCTGATTGTAGGAAAAATCAAGATGAAGGAGCCGAAGCACAAGTACCGAATCGAACCTGAATCTGAAGGCAAAATTTAGAAGACAACGAGGAGATCACCTCCGAACTAGTCAAACTAGTTCAGAAAATAATTAAGAAGAAAAAGATGGTCCAATCAAAGAGCAAGCAAACCAGTCTGAATCGAACCACGAAGCCCAAGTCAGAAGTAACATGCTACGGGTGCAATTAGAAAAGACACTACAAGCCAAAGTATCTGAATATAAAGCAAAGAAGAAGAAAGGTCTTGAAAGTGACATCGTCCGAGTCTTCAGAAGAGTCGGACGAAGAATAAGATACTCCAACAATTTTTCTAGCATTACTGGTGCAAGCACAAGTAGCTGAGACCAAGTCTGAGCCCGAATCTGGATCCAAATCTGAAGCCGAGTCCGAGTCAAGCCACGGATCCGTATCCGGTTCAAAAAGTTCCAACACCGTTGTAAGTCCTTCTTTAATTGAAAAACTATATAGTTTGATTTCTTACTTAACTAGAAAATTGGCTAGATCTAATATTCGGGTTAGGAAGCTCATTACGGAAATTGAATCCCTTAAGTAGGAGACTAAACCAAGTTCCTCAACTGACCATGTTCAAAAGGGAACCTCAACTCAAGTCCAACAGCTTAAGGAAGATAATTCTCTATTGAAAAGTCAAGTTAAGAAACTAAAAGGCTCATTAGAACGATTCACATCGAGATCTATTTCTATTGTTCTACTGCTTATACTCTCGAGTTTACAAAAAAGTAAAAAAGCCACGAGTGTTATTCACCCCCACCACCTCTAGCACTTTTTGATCCTACAGGTTCATTGATGAGAATGATACAAAGTTGTATGAGTGTGACCTAAGTAGAAATTTTTTGTACTCAGTGCAATGAGTGACTTAACCTTTTCAAGTGTCAATATCTAAGTCTAGTCAAATAGTCATCTAACCGTATTCTGCATGCTTCCGACGATAGACACTTACTTGCCACACACAAAGTTCTTTCCCCTCAAAGTCTACACAAGGTCTCAAAGAAATACTCGATATCAAGAGAAATATAACAGTTATTTCCCCAGTAACTAAATCAGTCTCAAAGAAGTAACTTGTTAGTTTCCACTCACGACAACTATTTTTTATCCCTTATTTTGTTCTCTCTTTTTTCGCTAAGTGCTTGCAAAGTGAAACTTAAACAAAACCCTTTTTTTGGGATTCTGATTTTTTCTAATGAGTTGACATGATCCGAGTTTATCTAATAACCAAAATATAGTTAAGAGGTCACCTAGAAAAAAAAGGTACTAGTATGATTCTATAAATCATGATTATTTTCAGATGTATCTACTATCAAAGTCAAGCATATTGTGAAGAGATCCTAAAACTAGGTCAACACTTAAACTCTTATGATAAAAATAATGCTCACTTCATATGACTATAGATAGGAAGAAATAGATCACTAGGTATATTAGCATACAAAATCACAATAGCATAAATATCTAGAACAATAGTGATAGCATTTTGCAATAAGGAACAAACAAATAGTGATATGATATTCGATGCAACTAAAAGAAAAATTTATGCAAAGGGAAGCATGACAAAACTTACAAACAACCCAACATATATACTTCCCCCAGACTTAAATCATTCATTGTCCCAATTAAAACAAATATCTAATATAGAGGAAGTTTGAAGTGGGAAAAATTACCAAGTGATGCGCGTCTAACGTTTGAATCATTCATATGCCGAAGTCACCCCTCGTTCAGGTAGTCACGCTCCTCATAATCTTTGAATCCTTTGAGGCATGACCAACCTTCCTTTTTCTCCTCATCCCCATCCACGCCCATGGCAGATGCCATGGCCAACTTGAGGATCTCTGAAATGAATCAAAACAAAATATTAAAAACTTAGAAATAAAGGAAAAACTTAAATGAAAAGGAAATGAGAAACTTGGGTTGTCTCCCAAGAAATGCTTGTTTATGGTCATTAGCTCGATCCTTTATTAAGTTTATCGATGAAGCGTCTTTTAAACCTCGCTCTTGCCAGGGGTAAGATACCTTCGGACTTTCTTGCCAAGAGTTCTTGGCCTTTCATAAATTATGCTCATCCTTAAAGGCTCGTCACAAAGTTGTATATGTGATTGCTGTGAAAAATATTTTCTACCACAAGCATGCTCAAGAAAAGGTTGATTAGTAGCTTCAAATATATCAAATAAAATCTTACCAATCATCAAAGGGAGTATATCATCAAACATGGGTTCAGTTGTGGTAAGGAAAGGCTTTGGCTCATGTGGTGGTCCTACTAAAGGAAATGATTCTTGGAGCTTTGTCTCCATTGCACAAGTCCCTACACTTTCAAAATCAATAAATTCAATTCCTACAGCAACCATAGTTTCAAGTGGTTGTATGTCCAAAGGAAGTGATTCTTGGGTCATTACTTCCGCAGTACAAGTCCCTACACTTCCATCCACAACATTATCATATGCAGGAAAAAATATCCCAACATCAATATCAACCACAAGATTATTAACAATATTAGTAGACACAACTAAATTTTCTTCTTCAATCAATGCCTTAGTGCTTTCATCATCTTCATTTTGGTTGTTTTGAATTGTCAAAAAAATTCTCCCACTTGATTTGTAAGTTGTGAAACCTAAGGCACATATCGATTATATGTCCTGTTGCTTCACATATCTCAGAATACAGTTGTTATGGCCATTGAAGGTAGTCAGGGAGGATACCCCATTTTTTCCATGTGCTCTATATACAGTGTCTAAAAGCATTGGGCAATTATCGATATCATGTCATTTTACACCACAAAACTCACAATAATAGTCAGAAGAATTCACAACATTCAATAGGTCAAACCACAAAAAAAAATGTAGTAGTAAAGGAGAAAAAAAAATCTAGATTAACTAAATCACTAATCAATTAATGTTAATAGAAATAGTCCTCGATAATGGTGCTAAAAACTTGATGTGAGATTTTCGCAAGTGCACGGAATGTCATCAAGTAATAAAATATCGATCCACAAGGACTGTTGATTAAGCACTAATTGAGTTTGCAAAGTTAGTTATCTAGATAATTGAGGTTGTGTGCGGTCACAAGAACGAGAGAGAGAGAGAGAGAGAGAGAAAATTGAGGGAACAAGTGGAAAAGGTTTGAAAGAAGCCCTAGAACAGAGGGAAGACAAGTGGTTAAAGGGAGAAGTTGGAATTGGGGGACCAATTCTAGGATTTCGGTTTCACCACAATGATTGTAAATACCTAATGTATGTTTGGTTTCTTATCCTCAATGCTTATTTATGTAGGTAGACTATCCTATGGTATCCGATGTAAACTTTTGGAACTACATCGGCGTATTTGTTTCAATTCATCGTCCACTTTTAGAGAAACAAAGCTAAGGGATTGCTTTCTTAAGAAGATCCCTGTCACATGATCCCACAACCCCCGAGTTGCCTTCTCTTATTGCATGGTGATGAATTAAAACTAATCCATTAAGATCTATAACAACTTATTGCTCATCGTGGCATACCGATCTACTTTTGTAAGTGACTCTCCACGTCTCAGGTTTCTACAGGTCAGAGGATTGGGTTCTCCTTTCGGTTCATCCCCGCATCTCATGGGATACGAATTTTGTGCTTTTGACATCAAGATCATGTGTACATAGTAGCCCGGACTACAAACACACACATCATTAAATAAGAAACATGAAAACTCTATAGATTCAACAAAATAATATTTACATATCAAAAGAGCTAATTTCTAATCCTATAATCAAGAGTCTACTCCATAGCAAGAGAATTGCAAACCAAAGACAATGAAAGAAGCATAATTACAATCCAAAACAAATATTAGAGAGGAAGAAATGCTTAATAAGATTTGTAGGAAATGTCTTCGGAAGGAATCCTTACTCCGGAGGTGGACAGATCATCTTGATGGAAAAAGATGGTTGCTCTAGGGTTTCCCCAAGAAGGGAAAAACACTCTCCCAGAAAGGGGGTGGAGCCCCCTATCCAAGATCAATCAAGCAAGGGTTTGTTTGTCCCTTTTATACCTCCCCCAAACTTTAAAGATCTGCCCCATTGGTTGGGCTTCGCGAAAACTGATTTTTCACCCCATAGACCAGGTTTTCTTGAGTTGGACCCTGAATCAAAGTTGTAGATCTTAAAATTATCTTCAATTTAATAGGTTATGGGCTCTGTGACTCCACTCAAGTTGAAAGTTATGATCATTCAAAGTTTGGTCTGCAGTCTGATCCGGAGGCTGACACGGTCGTGCTAGCTAGCACGGGCTGCCCATGTGAAGCATTGTTGGCTCTGCAAAAATCAAATTTTCACCCCTTAAACCACTTTATCTCGTGTTTAGCTCTAAACTAAACTTATAGATCTTGAAATTATCTATATTTTGATATGTTAAACGCCCTATAACTCCAACCGAGATGAAAGTTATGGTCATTTTAGGTTTGGTCCGCAGTCTGAATCGGAGGCTAACACGACCTTGGTCACCGTCATGGGCTGCCCATGGGGATCATTATTTTGGGCTGAACATTGGGCATGATTGTGCCAAATTAGCACGACCAAGCAATTGGGGCTTCCGGGTGGTGACACGACCGTGCCGGCTCGCACAGCCCGCCCATGGCATGCACTGGAGAGGACTGCAATTCAGGCACAGTCATTCCAGGATCCATGGCCGTGGCAGCTGACACGGCCAAGCTATGTTGGACTTTGGAACATGTCTTTAAACTCCGTTTTGCTCCTTTTCCTGTCATGTCAATGAAAAAAAAAACTCTACGAACTAGAAAGTAACAAAACGATGCAAGAATAGATGAAAACATTAAATGTATGCTCATGAAATATGATAAAATGTGTGCTAAACTATGATAAAACTCTATATAAAATGCACACATCACCCAACATCCTCTCACCCATCTAGGACACCAACATGGAGAAGGAAGATGAGACGAGCTAACTTGACAGTCGGGGCTCTCCCGTCTAGCAAGAGAGGTTGGAGTCCTCTCGAGTGGAGATACTTGGGCTGAAGGGAGGGTGGAGCTACCCTCGGTCAAGTGACCTCCGACTCGGTAGGTGATGCCAGAAGATGGATCAGTGGAGGAGAAGGCTAGTAGAGTCCAAGCCCGGACACAGAAGCCCCTCGAGTTAGTAGGAGAACCTAGAGACTGAGCCACAGAGGACAAGGTTAGGTCCTTGGCTACTCGGGGTGATGAAGGACCCGTTCGAGGCTTTGGTGAACGATGTCACTTTCTGGTTGTCTTCAAGGGCGCCTCATGCCCCTCTACCAGCGGGAGTTCATCGCCAGCGGGGGAGATGGCCTTCAGTCTTCCGTGAGCTAGTGTTGGGGTCAGCTCGGGATGTCACCTCCGTCGAAGTCAGGTCGGTCTTGGGGCATCGCTCCCTCCGCCAATAAGTCAATGATCTTGACTTGAAGCACTTCCAGCTCGACCGCCGACAACTTTGTAACTTTGTTCAAAGAGGCCCTCAACATGGTAGCAATTGCAAAAAAGGAATACATCTTCAGTTATATATCAAAAAATTTGGTGATGGATGATCTTACCGAATGAAGTTTTGAAGGGAGTCGGGACAGGACTCATCCCAAATAGGTGAAGCAGCCCCTCCTCAAACAAAAAGTTGTTGTCAAAAGTCAAGTCCTACACTTTCTCGATTGAACTGAAGTCAAGCCCGCTCCAATTGGTGATTCTTCAAAGGAGATTTAGACAGCTAGAGTTGTCATCTGGTAGGCCAAGACCCAAGACTCGGGGTCTCAAAAAAAAAAAAGGATTTCCAGCCCTTATGTGAACACGGGAGGCATTTTAAAAGACTAACCCTTGCTCGGGACGAAAATAAGAATACCTCATCTTTCCTTTTCTTTGGGTAGAAGAAATAATGAAAGATCCAGGGAGATAAAGGAATGTGGTACAAACGAAAGAAACTACACCAGTTAAAATCTAGAAAAAGTTTGAACCAAGATGGGATAGTGGAATGCGAAAATACTATGATACTTCCTCAAAGAAGGGTGGAATGGGGCAAGCATGCACCTAGGAGGGAGATGATCTGGGCGGTCGTTACCATTTGGAAGAACTAGCTGATGATCGACTGGAATTCCAGAGGTGGGTCTTAACCTTTCTAAAGAGCCGCTAGTGAAACTAGACTCAATAGACCTATACCACGAAACGGAAGAAGTCCCAGCAGCCATGAAGAGATGTTAGGCTAGACGGCGGTCACTATAGCCGGCGGACGGAATATATTTAGCAAAGGAAACTAACACAATAGCAAAGCGACTTACGAGCAGCAAATAATTAGAGCCTTCGGAGACGAAGAAGATGCAAGCGGCTGAAACAAGAGCAAGGGTTATGCAATGAAGGCTAAAGCGTCCTCCCTTCAACCTAATATATTTGCACTAGCTCAATTATGACCGTCAGATGTCGTCATCCCATGGGCGAGATGGATTTCCAGCCGTTAGATCAGACGTTTGAATAAAACCAAATCTCTGTATCATTACAATTTTGATGGCACTTCATTCTCTTCGTGGAAGGTCAGATCCCATTAATATGAGACAACCTCAGAAGCATGCCACCTCACCCCAACTTGAAAATCAAGACAGATTATATTAACTTTTAAAAACGTTCTCACTAGACACCAGTGTTGGAGGAAGGTCAGTTTGAGAGGAGCTATATAGAGACAGAACAGCAAAGTGAGGAACGCTAGACTGACAAATCGCCGGAGCTGTGAAGTTGGAAGGAGACATCGGAGCTAGAAAAGGTTCCTATTCTATTATAGCTCAATAGGGTGGAGAAACATTACACACAAAACAACCACAACAAACACAATTAGACTGCCAACAATCAACGCTAGATGAAGCCAAGTGACTCCCAGCCACCGACGCGAGGTGTGGCAATGTAGGGTGGCCAAAGGGAGATGTAGCTCTAGTGAAGACAATCGGCCGGACCTAAGCACCATCAGGCAACTTCGCTCGTCCTTATGGTGAGCTAGAGCAGTATAACAGAAGAGGAAGAATGGGCAGAGACGACATCGATGATTGGTAGCTCACCAGAGATGAAGACGCAGACCAAGCTCCCCCCTCTATGGACCATTGACAAAAGTCGTCCACTCAACCTCGCATGAGCCAATTGGAGTACGAGAAAAGGTCAACGTGGCAACACGAAACTCGATGTTGGTAGGTGGGCGACGATTTTAAATTCAAAGCTACGGTCGGGTTCGTGGATTGTGGGTCGCGATTTGTGGGCATGCATAGTGAGATCCAATAACCATTTAACTTAAGTTCGGATTAGATGGTGTGGATCACCAGCTTCGCGATCGGGCGTCTAGACGCGACTAGGGGACCCAGACCAGAAGACTGTGTGGGTCAACTCAGCTGCTTACCTGGAAGCGACAGCTAGATGGGGCCTTCAGGGTCAACGTAATTGTTGGCCTATCCTGAATAGTTGGATGAGGTTCGCATCTAACCTTCACTGTTCATCATCCCCTTCATTTAAAGCATGAGCATGAGACCTCCTTTGGCATCGGTGTCTCATCGAAAATGGAGAGTCCTCCCGTTCGGCATCGGACTTTCCTTTGACACGAATGCTGCAAGGTACGCGTCGCAGCACCCCCTGCAACAGGGCACAATTACCTCAAAATCACCAGCTTTAACAACAATGCAGAAACTACCCTGCACTGACAGACCTCCAGATTGAGGCAAGCAACAGGTTGTCGAGGTAGAAATAGAGAGGCGAGACCAACCAAATCATAGATGCCAAGCTTGTGATCAAAACCAAGGAGTAACTTTCAATCAGACAGAGGTATCTGCAAATGGACAATTGTTGGTGGCGCTAGGACAGGGGCGCCTGGAATCGAGCACACACTCGTAAATGGGTGGACCTTTTTAAGGAGAATCGGATTTGCTTTGAAGGTACTATCTTAAAGTTATTGCAGCAGCAAGGAGATCGAGCCACATTGACTACGGAGGATAAGGAGTCAATTGAAGAGACTGTAGGGTTTTGTTTGGTAGGCAGATTCCTAGGACGATTTTCGGGGTGACCAATGGTCCAAAAACTAAGAGCAATATGGGGATGTTCCTCACACGATACTCACACATGACTCATTATGGTTGTGTTTAAGTTTACTGATAAGGAAGCTTATGGTGGCTAATGGGTTTTCATCATCTTAATTCAGCCTCGTGTAGTTTTGATCAGTTCCGGCCATCTTTTGATGTGCTCCGGCAGCTCCACCAATATAGGTAAGGGTTTGAAATTATGATGTTGTTGATTCTGGCTATGTTTAGGTCGTATCCATTGAATAGTAAACTTGGATGGGTAGCAATTAAATTGATCTTCATTTGTATAGATATACCTACATTTAAAACAAAAAGATGTTAGGTTAAAAGTGAAAGTAAAATTTGATACTAGATTAAAGATGGGTGGAGGAATGGTTTGAAAATAAATATATTAAATGACTCATCTTATGGATTGAACTAATCGATGTTTTCTTAATCAGATTAGTATTAGTAATCATTATTTGATTTATGGTGGAATGCTACTATAATTGGTGGAAGAAGATATGTAGCAATTTGAAATTGATGTAGTGACATAATATTGTTGGTTTCCTGGATAACATAATTGGATGAAACAATACCATCTAGGTTAGGTTATATAATTGAAAGAACTTTTGTTCCTAAGCCTTGTAACTAGCCCTGGATGTGGTTGGGGTTAAACTTGAGTTCTAGGGTTAATAATGCCTAAACCGATTGATTCATGATTAGGCCTAACTAATTAGGGTTTAGGAATGTGGTTAAAGGAAAGAAAATGGAATGAACCAATTAGGTTTTTCCTAATTTGGTATGGGATTTAGTTCAGTTATATGTATTAAGATAGATCTTGATATTTATTTGTGTTGCTATGACGCAGGATATTGATTCGGGATGGATACCTGAACTTGAGGATTACTCGGCACGACCTAATTGGAGAAGGGTATTTCTGACCTTAATCTCTTTCATTTCATTGACCTTGGTGCATGATCATTTAGATTGATATAGTAGCTGTGATACCTTGACACCATTCACATTGTTACTTGTGTTTTGATACTTACATGCTTGCACCTTGAGATACTCTATTTATTCTGATACATTCTATTTGTTTATCATATCTGTAGAGTGTACATGTGTACAGTGTGCACAATAGGATCATGTGTATGATTGTGTAATCATGTAGTTGTTTAACACACGTGTGATGTGTGTTTGCTTCCATGTAGATTGGATAGTCCTTGTCATGTTTACATGCGAACGTTATAAATCACATGTTATGGTCATGTAGTGTTAGACACCCGTGAGGCGTGCAGTTATAGATACTTGATAGTTTATGTTTCATTTATTCCATGTAGATACGTAGGCGGACACGTGTATGACGTGTACCGAGGTTAATATTGCATATAAAGATTTTCATATCTGATTTGTAGTTATTTACATGCGTGAGGCGTGTAGCATGATTAGTATATGTTCATGGATGTAGATGAGTACATTTATGTAGTTTATGTTAGTGCAGGGAGCACCAGAATCAAACCTATGTTTTGATGTTGTCAAAAGATCAAAGTTAAGTCTTATTGTTATCTGATGAACTAATCCAGTATGCAGGATCTCAACTCTGAAAGCCCTAGTAGGTCT
>JBBUKS010437934.1:0-18384 GCA_038050645.1 Hedychium gardnerianum
CCCTTCGGGTGTGAGCTAGTCGTAGCATCGATGATGCATGTATGCTAGCGATCAGGGCTCCCTTCGGGTGTGAGCTAATCATAGCATCGATGATGCATGTATGCTAGCGATCAGGGCTCCCTTCGGGTGTAAGCTAGTCGTAGACATGCTACTATTTATGTTGTTATACCCTGGCCGCCCATGAGGTCATATGTGGTAGAGAGTTTCTCCCGCAGCCGGTAGCTAGATAGGGACCTTAACATTTATGGACTGCCCACGAGTATCATGGTAGAACATTTCTCTCGTAGTCCACAACTGACGAGCTGAGTGTCTTGGTCATTTGTATACTCTATGGTGGAGCATTGCTCCCACATATGATGATTGTATTCTGACTCATGTTACTTTATGCAGTTGAGTAGCCTGTCAGTGTAGTAGTGACATACAGGTGTCATCATATGATGGTGAGTATATTCTTCCTTTAAGACTATATACCTTTGACTTTTTGTACTCTTTATTGTTCATGCACTATCTGTCTTATACCCACTGAGTATTTCTTTTTATTCACCACCCCTGCTTTCTATTGTTGTTTCCATGTTAGCAGGTATATGATGATTGGATCGCTTGGAGAATATCCCCCCGCGCCATCCTACTCACATTGAGCTACGATTTTATTTTCGTTTTGTTTCAGTTATTATTCTTCCACATTTATTTATTTAGTTGGCATTGTATTATTTAAGTTTATCTTGTTATTGGTATTTATTCAGTTATGTATTTGGAGTGTTAAGTTGAGCCGGCTCGCAGTCTTTTGATTATATGTGAGGGTGGATCCCTTGTTATTTCTTTATTTTGGTGGATTTTTTTTTGTATATATATTGTGTGGTTTTGAATACCCGGGTAGGGTATTATTTCATATATATACTATATTATTGCGAGTACCCAAGTGGGGTATGATATTTTTTATCAACTGTGTGGTTGTGTAACCAAAAACTGTGATTGTCACAAGGGGAGTGTTGTCCGTTTTCAACAGATAAATATACTCTTGGGGCATGATAATTTATTGATATTAGAGCCACAGGTTGCTAAAGCCTGTTTTATTGTTTTGGATATCGTGATATGTTTTCTCAATGTGACTTTCTGAGTTTTGGGACAAGGCAGCGGCAGGATATCTCTGAGCTATAAGAGGTAACCTATATTTCTGTTAATTCTTTCCTAGATGTTTATAATAGGTATGACTTGAGGTAGATTAGTCACTATTTGTGACCGTGGTCCGGGTTGACCATGGAGATGATTTGTTGAGTCAATAGGACCTGGACTTGATACTTGAGAGGTGAATTTTCTGGGGTTCTTACTAAGGTTGAGTCAGGCTCAGCACACCCCTATGAGATGTCCATACTTATAGTCTCACGGAATATCACTAATTGTACCAACCCAGACTAACTAGTTGGGTGGTGGATGGAGATCGTATGTCATTGTTGATCGGTCAGTAAAACATCGACTTATTCTATTTTCATGGAGATACGACTATTGGGTCGCTTGTGCATGGTTAGATAACCAAGGAGGCACATATGGGTACATGACTTGTACTAATGTGGAGAAGACTGCATTAGCTGCATACCATCAACGAGATCAGGTCATTACTGGGTGGATGGTGAAGAGGACAATTTTCGAGATTAGTCCATTACTTGGAAGGTGTTTTGTGATGCCTTTGAGAGGCATTAGATGGATCATTATTGGGTAGAAATTGAAAGAAATCTTAGACTCAGATTATATGACTTAGTGGCACCTTTGCCATTTTAGGAGGTTTTGATCATCAGTTAAGAAGTCAAGGGATGTCCTTGGACTTTGATAGTCATTCACTAGTAGTAGATCTTTAGGTGCTTATTATGACAAAATTGGACATCGTCCTGAATATGGATTAATTAATCACCCACTATGCAATAGTTGACTGTTGAGCATGAGTGGTCACTTTTCGATTTTTAGATCACCTCTTTTGGGGTATTCATTGGGACAAAAGATAATAAGATATCTACCATCTTTGATTAAGGCCGAGGAAGATGGTACTTCATAGCCCTCAGACGTACCTATAGTTCAAGAATGCCTGAACGTATTTTCGGAAGAACTCCCCGGCTTGCCCCGAAAAGGCAAGTGGAGTTTATGATTGAGTCAATTTTGGATACGACACCGCTATCAAAGATTTCGTACAGGATGATTAATTATCTTTATTGACGATATTTTGATACATTCTTGGTCAGAGTTGACGAGAATGTTTCTATGTGGGGTTTGGTCAGTGTGCATCTTGGCTATTTTCAGTGGGATTTCTCAGACATGTAGTATCTAGTAGAGGGATATTGGTGGATCCCTTGAAGATAGATTTTATTACTGGTTGGGAGCAACTGAAGACAGTACGGGAAGTTCATAGCTTTCTAGAATTGACTGGATATTATTGGAGAATGATAGAGGATGTTTCCAGCCTTGCTCTACAGTTGACTTGACTAACCAGGAAGGGAGTAAACAATTTCGTGGATAGAGGCTTGCAAAACATGTTTCTAAGAACACAAACAAAGACTGGTCGTTGTAACCATCTTCATGTATCCCTCTAGGGAAGACGGATTTGTGCTTTACACTAATACATCACTACAGAGGTTAGGTGCAGTTGGATGCAATATTCATGGGTGGTATCATATATTTCTCGTCAGTTGGAGGAACACGAGAAGAACTATCCTTTCTATGATTTGGAATGGACAGTTATTATTTTTGCACTATAAATATAGAGACATCATTTGTAAGAGATTCTAGTTAGTCACCGAGCGACAGTTACAGATTTGATACAGGATTTTCTCAAAGTTGGAACTGGTAGAACGAGGACAGATAGAGCATGGGATTGTGGTATCCAGGGTTACTCGGCTCCCCCATTTTAGAATAAATTAAGAAGCACAGGCTAGTGATCAATGTCTACGATATCTGAGTAGAATAGTGGTTCTATGACTATAGACAATATTCTTGTATGATGAGAATGACATCCTATATTTTCGTGAAAGACTGTGTGTACCTAAGACACACCTAGTCAAAGAGGACTTACATCGAGAAGCACGTCGATCCAATTTTGTGATCCATTCAAGTGGCACCCGAATGTATAGAGACTTAAGACACTCTTACGTGTAGAATGACATGGAAAAGGGACATAGTGGAATTTGTGGCTCGATGTTTGATATATCAGCAAGGGAAGGCTGAGCAATAGAAACCAGCAGAGTTGTTTCAAAATATCCCGATACAAGAATGGAAGAGGGAACATATTACTATGGACTGTGTGGTAGGGTTACCCCGAGCACGGAAATGACATGAAGCGATTTGGGTGATTGTTGATCATTAACCAAATCTGCACATTTTCTATTGATCCATAGGACGAACTCTTTAGATCTTCTATCAGAGTCATACTATAGAGAGATTATCAGATTTCATCATATACCTCAGAGTATTACATTTGATAGAGATCCGTGTTTTACTTTACGGTTTTGTCCATATCTTAGCAGGCTTTGGGTATGGAGCTTTGTTTTAGTACATCTTCTCACCGCAGATAGATGGACAGTCAGAGCGCGCTACACAGACACTTGGGGATATGCTATGAACATGCTTGATAAATTTTGGAGACAACTGGGAGGATCAATTGCACTTGGTGGAGTTTGCATACCTCTACGGATAGCATCCAGCTATTCAGATGTTAATCGTTTGAGGCTTTGTTTGACAGAGCACATCGAACTCCTACTCTGTGAAAGTAAGTTGGTGAACAACACATTTTGGGATCACAGAGTATATAACATGATGGAGAGTTAATATTTATTATCAGATGAGGAATGATGAAAACCCCAGGATCAACAAAAGAGTTGTGCAGGTCAGATATGAAGACCTTTGGAGTTCATGGTGGGATGCCTTGTATTTGTATGTGTCTTATTGCGGAACAAAATCGTCCGACTCATTAATATTGGATGATAGCATCATACTAATGAGGAGACAACCTGAGAGCTTGAGGGTGAGATCCAAGCTCGATACCCTCACTTGTTGCCTTAAGTTGTGTATAGTTTCTTTCGGTGCATAAACTGATTGACTATGTCATTGCGGTTACCACACATGAGTAGTAAATTTGGGGATCAAATTTTTTATTAGTGGGGGAGAATGTTAAATATGATAATTAAAAATAAATAAAAAATATGCATTGACCGAGGAATAAGTTTAAAGAAACTTTTGGGAATTTTTAATTTTTTTTTTTGGATTTAATCAGAACTAATTAGAGGAGTTCACGGGGATATAAATAATAGACTTTTATAAGGCCTGTTTGGAATATCTATTAATTTGGGAGTTAATTAATTTCATTTAACTTAAGGTTGAAATTATTAACCTAAGCTTGGATTTATGAAAACCTAAGTTATAAATACTAAACCTATTCTAATTTCTTGATTTCTCGAAACTTGTACTATTTGATTTCCCCCTTTCTTCCCGGACATTTCACCACCACATTCTTCTTCTTCTTTGCTCCGATCAACATCGCCGACTTTTCTCTTCCTCGACTGATCATCACCTCCGACCAGCTCCATCTCCTCCAGCCAGCCATTAATGCAGCCTCCCCCATCAGCCGCAGCCGAATGCTACCATCCATTAGTCCAGCCGCCACCGCCCTTTTCTTTGGCCTCAAGCATAGAGTGTTGGCTCTTTTCCTTTCCGGCCATGATCTACCTCCCTCGTCGCCACCAGGGAGGGTTGAGCTAATTCTAAGTCAGATGGGTGACAATGAGGGCTCAAAGATGACAACCGCCCTTCGCCCTTTGCACGATCTCCACTACCGCCGATCTTCCTTTCTCTCCCTCTCCTTGTCGACAAAAGCGGAGCTCCAGCAGCACCATCAGCAAGGGCCAGTAGATCGCCGTCGTCAGTCCCTGTGGCTAGGCTCGATTCTCCATCCACTCTCAAACTCCCTCTTCCCCCGACACCCCCGCTGCTGGCGCCGAATCACTGCTATCGATTTCCACTTTGGTGTGGTCGGCCACTTCAGCAACCATACTCACTACTACTACCTTCGGTTCTGAGTTTTGATCATCTACTCCTATTCCGACATCCATCCTAGCTAGGTAAGAGGTTGTGGATGAAATTTGAGATGTTTTGACAAGAGATCAAAGGTTGATACATGTATCCTATTCTATTGCAGATTGATTAACAACTTTGGTTGCTTCGGCCACATTGGTGCCATCAATCAGCTGCTGATTGGGCTAGATCGGACCCTTTGTCCCCGATCACATCCATCCACATATGTTCCGGTAGTCACAACCCAATCAAGTAAGGTTTTATTGATGTTGAATGTGGTTGTTGTAGCATGGGTATAGGCTATGTTGAATCATAGAATGAATTTGATCATGTATGGATGTTTGGTTCATGTTAGTTATATTGAGTATGATTTGGGGCTATGAAATCAGAAATGATGTAGTTATATTATGTTGCTAGGTTTTCTTGAGTTCTTGGGTTGGACTATTGGTGGTGAATTTGGGTTATGAATTTTGATTGTGTACTTATGTTGTGTTGTGAATTTGGGTTAATTCCAATTGATTTAATCTTTGATGGATATCTTGGTATTTCTTGGATTGAAGGTTGTTAAATTGATATAGTTTATTTTCTGATTTGTGAAATTGGTATGCTTGAACAAAAATAAAGGACTAATGTACATGATCTCTAGTAATAGCATTTGCGAGTAGGATGTGTAGTAGATCTATTTTGGAGATATGAGTTCGTGTTTGGGCTAAATTATCTTGAGATGTTTGAATAGAGCTATGTATTGATCTAATGACTAGTGGTTGTCATGTATAAGATGATTGAAATTAGGGTTTTGAAGTATAATTGGGAATTGTGTAGTGATGTTACTTCATGCATGTTTTAAATGGTGAATTCTTGGATTGTGGATATTTGAGATTTTCTGGTATGACGGTGGTGAAACCATATTGTGGTCAGTTGTATTGGATTGTGTAGAATGGTAAATGGATGTAAAATTGTTTTCATAGTTTTCTATGTATAGTTGTATATGATGTTATCGATCATGGATGGAAGATCATTATGTAGGGTTAATGTTAATGATTTCATGATGACCTAGTTAGGAAGAATGAATACCATTTTTTGTTTGAGATCTGAAGAATAAAGGGCTCTTTTATCGATGAGCTTTGTAATTAGTTGTTAGTTTCATTTGGCTGAGTTGGATTAATTTAGGATTTGGTTATGTGGAATGATAAGGAGATCTATATGTGGAAAGAATAGGTTGATCCAATTAGGATTTTCCAAATTCGGTTTAGAATTTGGTATAGTTATTTGATTCATGATAGGTCTCGGTTGTAATTTGTGTTTTACATCGCAGGATTCTGACTTGGGGCAGACTCTTGGACCTGAAGACTTTCGGTATGAGCTATACATCAGGCGGGTATTTCTTACTTGACTCTTGCAGTAGATATTGACCTTGATGTATGACATGTTTTCATAGTTATAGTATTTGTATTTACCTTTACTCTATTCACATGCTACATGTGTTTTGATACTTGTTTGCTTGTACCTTGAGATACTTAGTTTATATCTATACAGTCTCTTTATTTTTCATACATGTAGTGTGTACACGTGTGTGATGTGCACAATAGGAACATGCTTATGATTGGATAATCATATAATTTTTTGACATGCGTGTAGCGTGTGTTTTGTTCACATGTAGTTTTAGATTATCCATGCCATGTAGTTGTTGGTGCAGTTTGCATTAATAGTCTAACCCTAAGTTTTGATTTATGACAACAGGTTAAAGTTAGGGTGTTACTATTTAACAAGTTGAGCTAAGTGTGCAAGGTTGATTGACTTGACGGATCTAGAGGGCCAGACACCAGGCAGAAGTCCAGATGTATGAAGTCCAGCTCGGTCAGAGAGGACTAGATAGTTGGCAGGAAGTCCAGTCCGGTCAGGGAGGACTAGATGATTGGCTGAAGTCTGGATGTGCGATTCCGGCAGGAAGACCTGGTGGGTCGAAGATCAGACGTCGAGGGGGTTACTCAGCAAATGGTAAGTGAGGTAAGAAACTGAAGGAGCGAATCCAGTGAGGACGGGTCCCCGGTAGAGATTTAAGCGCTGGTCCAACTTAGGTCTAAAGTGGAACCCTAAGTTGAGACCATGATTAAATTTTGGTCGTGGTAAGACAGGATTTAATTCATACCTTTCATGCATTATTTATGCTAACTCTTTTTGCTGCAGGTATTTTTGTACTAACGTATTTGGCAGGAGTTAAGCAAAATTAACCTTCGGATGAACAGTACTCAGCGCGCTGGTGGCGCCTCGGATGGATGGGGGCGCCTCAGCGTTGGAGGCGCCTCAGATGGCTGGGGGCGCCTCAGAGCTGGAGGCGCCTCAGAGAGCTGGGGGCGCCTCGGACGACGGGGGGCGCCTCAGCGCCTGGATAAGCACTATTGACCCGCGAGCTAATGGAAGTGCCCTGAAGAGCTTAGAGGCGCCTTAGAGGGGATAAGTAGCGACGATCTCGAATCTGATAAGCCTTAATGGAGGTGCCTCGGAGTGTTGGAGGCGCCCTCAACGTCTTATAAAAGATCTACTCCACCAGCAGCTTGTACAATCGCTTCCAGACCTGATTTTCACCAGATACTGCTATTTCGAGCGCCGACGAATGCTGTACTGCGACCCTGCTGCACCGAACTCACATCAAATCTTCACCGACAGTAGTACTTTAGTTGGGTAACGAATTTTTGTTGTTATTTATTCATTATTACCCCTACATAAGAGAAGTGTAGATTTGTTACACTCTCTTATACCTCATTTTGTAGGTAATTACTTTTCCGGAAGTTTTCCGGAAAAGGGATTTAGTGAATTAAGTTAGGACCGAAGGAATTTAGATATCTCCACAATGGTATGATATTATCCACTTTGGGCCTAGACCCTCATGGTTTTTCTCTTGGGCTCTACCCAAAAGGCCTCATACCATGGAGATATTTTTTCCTTATAAGCCCATGATCTTTCCCATGTGTTTTCAATGTGGGACTTTGTTTGTAACCTTGCAACCCCAACAATCCCCCCTCAAACGAAGGACCATAAGACCCCCCGTCCGATCTTCTACCCATCAGCTCTTCCTGCCCCTCGGTTCACCCGACCTACTAGGACTTCTTGCCTGGTGTCTAGTCCTCTTGATCCAGACACGAGAGCCCCTACTTTCTTTGTTCAAAATCAATACTCTACTCATATGATTCGATTAGACCATAGTTCTTGTGCATAGTCGGTGGTTAGACTTTCTGGCAGTTCGGGCTCTGATACTAATTGTTAGGACCGAAGGAATTTAGATATCTCCATAATGGTATGATATTATCTACTTTAGGCTTAGACCCTCATTGTTTTTCTCTTGGACTCTACCAAAAGGCCTCATACCAACGGAAATATTTTTTTCCTTATAAGCCTATGATCTTTCCCTTGTATTTTCAATGTGGGACTTTGTTTGCAACCTTGCAACCCCAACACAAAACACAACAAGAGCACACATTGGTTTTACTTGGTTCATAGTCCTCTAGACTTCTACTCCAAGGCTCGCGATCGTAGATCACTTACGAGGAGGCAATCAACTAAATTTCTCATTCTGAAAAACCTTTTCAAAGGTGGAGAAATGCCTCTTACAGAATGTAAGGCAATCAACTAAATTTCTCATTCTGAAAAACCTTTTAAAAGGTGGAGAAAGGCCTCTTATAGACTGTTAAAGTGCAGTAACACTTTACTAATGTATTAGAAAATAAATGCACGAATGTAAAGCAACAAAAATTAATTTACCTATAACATGAGAGAGATTAAAATGGAGTTTTGGTTGTCAGAGGGCACAATGGTTGGAGACGTAGCTTTGGCATGAGACAAGGGTTGGAGAGCTTAGGAATTGATTCTCTAAAGCCTCTAGTTGTGCCTTCTTTTATAAAGTTTTTTTTGATTGACTAATCCCCTGGTTTGGTCAACTAAATGATGTGTGTATTTCTTAAGTGATTTTTAGCATTATTTAGCATATATTCTGTGGTATTTCATGAGCATAATTCGCATTCTCGCATCTTCATTTAAGTTATTTTTCTCTTTTAGTTTGGAAACTGATCTTTGTGCTTTTTTGTTGATAGGATGTGAATTCAGAGCTAAAATAGAGCTAAGAAGCCTTAGAACGTGCATTTCCAACATTGTACATGGCCGTGGATCATACAAGAAGAAAAAGACATTCAAAAGCTATCAAATTGAAGTTTAAATCAAGGAACACACTTTGTCCGTGTTCCATGACATGGACGTGTTCTTCTAGACAAAATTTGGCACAAAACGGAGCAAAAATGGACTCCACAGCCTCCAACACGACTGTGCCTCCAAGGCACGACCGTGCTTTTCACTCTATAGCCATCTAGAATCTCCACCACGGCCATGTCTCCCATGCACTAACGTGATTTTCACTCCAAAGTCATCTAGAGCCTCCGCCATGACCGTGTCTCTTAGGCATGACCATGATTCACTCTATAGTTAAAACTTGTCGTGCCTCTTAGGCATGGCCATGTCATTATGTCCTGAGGCGGCCTGGTTCAGCAGACCAAACTTTGAACGAACATAATGTTTAGCTTGGGTTGAGCCACCGAGCCCACGACCTATCAAATTGAAGTCAATTTTAAGATCTACAAGTTTGGTTTAGAGTGAAACTCATAAAAACAAAGTTTAAGGGCCAAAATGTTAGTTTGGCGGTGCCTCGTAGTCTAACAAATTTGGAAAGCTATAAAAAGAATGAGGGAAGCTCTTGTTAGGACATCTGTGATTTGGGGCTCCTCTCCCTTCCTTGGAGGAGGGTTTTCCCCTTTCTAGGAAATCCTAGAGCAGCCACTCCACCAGCCATTATGACGATCCATCTACCATCAGAGCTTGGAGACTATTTCGAAGACACCGACAACACTTGGATAAGCCTTATCTTCTCTCTATTTCCAGTTTTGAGTTGTAAAAAACTATTTTTCATGTCTCTCGATTATAACTCTATCGAAATGGAGTAGTTCTCCAGATTCTAGGATTAGAAAGTAGCTCAATGTAATTATTGATGTTTGAACTAAGTATTTGTTTACCCTCTTCTATTGCATGACATATGTATTTCATGTTTCGACTTTATTGTACTTGCACGATTGTGATACTAACTTGCACATTCGCATCTCATGAGATGAGGGGAAGAATCGAAAGGTGAACCCCAATCTCTGATTCATAAATGCCAATGGACGTGGAGAGTCGGTCATAAAGTAGAGGAGATAATCAAGGAGACCAAGGAGCTCTAGTGATAGGAGTTTTCTAGAAAATGGTCGAATTAGCAATGTCGACTTGAAAGTAGGCCGAATTGCCATGATGGGATGGCGATCTTCCCCAGAAGAAGCACCATAGGTTTACCCCGATTCAGTGTCACGAAGTAGAAGAAATAATATAGGTGAATCGTGGGGCTCCGTGATGGGAATCCCCTTTTGGAAAGCGGTCATACTAGCGAGGTTTCCTTGAAAAGAGGCATCGAGTTTAGGTTGGCAAGCCAGTATAATTTCAAAAGTCTATATCGGTAATTCAGGATAGGTCCACCTACATGTGAATAAACATAGAGATAGGAATGTTAACAATGCTTAGGAAGTCAACAAACATCGTAGTGAAACTAAAGTCCTAGAATCATTTACCCCAATCTAGATTTCTCTCTCAACCATTTGATTGCTCTCAACCTCTCAATTGCTCTAGACTCTCTCTCTCTCTCTCTCTCAATTCACACAACCATCGATTCTCTAGATAACTAGCTTTACAAACTCAATTAGTACTTAATCAACAATCCTCGTAGGATCAATATTTTATTACTTGATGACAATCATGCACTTGCGAAAATCGATACATCAAGTTTTTGGCGCCGTTGCCGGGGACTGTTTTGATTGATATTGATTAATTAGTGATTTAGTTAATTTAGATTTCTTTCTTGCTTATAATTCTGTATTTTTTTTTCTAAAATTCTATATTTCTTTGCTTCTAATAACTATGTTTTGTAGGTGATTATGATTGTTCCCCTTTTATGTGAAAATCTAACCCATTAGGAAATCTTCTTCCTATTGATTTTGAAATGGATAGGACATACCATCGAAGAAGGAACTTACAAAAGAAATCGGAAGCAATGCAAACACAAGTGACAACCATGGGAAATATCCTTTGAGAGATTTTGGCACACCCACTGCTAGAAAACTAAAGTCTAGCATCGTCAGGCCTCCAATTCATGCTGAAAATTTTGAGTTCAGTTCAACATTAATCGCCTTGATACAACAAAACCAATTCGGAGGCGCACCTTCGGATGATCCATATCTACACATAGATGATTTTCTAGATTATTACAATACCATGATCTATAAAGGAGTTTCTACATATGCTATATTGTTATAGGGATTTCTTTTCTCTCTGAAAGATAAAGCTAAGACTTAGTGGTATTCTCTTTCATCGAAAAACATCACAATGTGGGAAGAGCTGGAGTTATGTTTTCTAAACAAATACTTTCCACCTAGAAAGATAGCACCTCTGAGGAATCAAATCCTGAGCTTTGCACAGACAGATGGAGAATTATTATTTGAAGTATGGGATAGATTTAAAAATCTATTGCAGCAATATCCGCACCATGGTTTGGAGAAGTGACTAACTATTCATATATTCTACAAAGGGATATCTTTCTCGAATAAGACCATATTGGATTTAGCTGCAGGAGGTTCTTTAATGAATAAAAGCTTGAATGAAGCATACAAATATATTGATAATGTGGCACTAAACTTACAGGATTGGTCAGATGAAAGTATGATGATATCTTCCCAAAGAATCCTAGAAGCGTGAGCCATGGATGTCAATTTGAATGCCAAACAAGAGTTGTTGCAACTGCTCGGAGGTTTTGAGAACCCGATAGAAAATGTCATCAAGTTACAAAATGAGGGGTTCAAGCAGTTAGATGCTAAGATAGAGAGATTGACTTTACAATTAATTAGACCTCCACCACAACTCTCAGTTGCTTAGGAGAAATTCTTTATCATGACGAATCTGATTCACAACTTGACGAGCCTTCACCATGACCAACAAAAGAATCAGAGAGAGAAGATACCACCACTTAGACTAGGGTCTATAAGCCATTAGTACCATTTCCTCAATGATTAGTCAGGACGAAACTATGACAGCAAGCTAAGATGGACACAATCGAACAGATCGATAGGGAGTTTGATAACTCAATTAACATCCCTGAGATGTTGGCAACTAAATCTTCGCATGTTACTTATTCTTCAAGAGCTTCAGACAGACTTATAGATTGATTCAAGATAAACTCTATTGAACATTGTTATTCTTTGGGGGAGTTTAAGATCAGCACGGAGGATGAAGTCACGGAGTCATCACTTGAAGAAGTTGAAAATTCAGTTGAGGCTGTAGATTTTGTTATAATTGAGATGAATGAGGAATCTCAAACTCTTGACCTTCTGAATTTTTTTTTCTCAAACACAAGAAGTGAGAAGTTAGAAGCTACTCAAACATTGTTTGAAGAGGAACTTGAGAAACAAGAAATTGAGACTTTGAAAGAGGAGTGTATTTCTTTAATTAAGTTACCTTGAAGCCTCAAGATTCTAGAAAAGTTTCCCTTAGCCAACTTCAAAGTCATATTAATTGATGTTCAACTCTTTTTAGTGAAAGAATCAGATGGACGACCTCTTGAAGATCCTATGAAGTTGAGCATATTCTACAAAGGACAAAGAGGCAAATCAAGCAAGTACCTTGTCCCTCCACGAGTAAGGTTTAAGAGATGTGGCAAGCCAAAGAGGATGTCCATATTTGATAGAAGATCAAGACACAAAAATAGGAAAGTTAGAAAGTATCTGGCACCCGCACGAGCATGATTCAAAATATTTTCCATTGATGCACCTAATAAAAGAAGAGGGAGACGCATCGACCACCTCAAAAAAATGCACTTCAGATTGAAACTGACAAGGGATCAAGCTTATGATCGTAAACAAGAACTTCTTGGGAGGCAACCCAAGTTTCTTTCTTTTTTTTGTTTAAGTTTTTCTCTTATTTCATAGTTTTAACCTTTTGTTTTGTTAAATTTCAAAGATAGAGGGATCCACGAGCTAGCCGTGGCAACCGCCATAGGCATGGGGAACTTTCTAGTGATGCACACAAGTTTTTGCTTCCTGTTTCTAGTTCTGTGGAGGAAAACATGACCGTGCCTGGTCTTTCTGTCAGTTTTGTGGAAAAAAGCACGACCGTGTCTCCCAGGCACGACCATGTCTCATTGCAGATCAATTTTTAAATGACTATAACTTTTGATTTGAGATGATCTATGGGGGCGTACAACACTCAAATCGAAGATCTAAGATTTTGTACAAATTCAATATGTAATGAACCATTTTTAGATATGAAAAATGTCATTTAAGAGGCCTTTTAGAAGTCTGGAAAACCTTTGTTTAGGATAAAGATGTTCAAACAACGCAAGAAGGGCTCAAGCTCACATGACAAAGACAAGGAAAAAACGCACGATAAGGGTAACAATTCTAATTCCCTTGTCTTTATTATTTTTTGGATTGCTAAACATAGAACTCATTATGATATACTTGATATGAGGAAAATTGTTAATACCCGATATTTAGCCAATCATGTTTTGACTAGGGATGATATTGATTGAATGATAAGTCAAGTAGGATGGAATGAATTGATGAGTATGATGTATCCTACTTATCTTATGATTACCTTTATTTTTTCTTGAATTCGGTGGAGGTTAATATTTTATAAGGTATAGGATGTCAAGAAGGTCAAATTACTCTTCGGTTGTTTAACAATGATCATCATATGATCTTAGAGGGATTTGGATTTGATTTTTAAATTACCTTGTAGTAGAGGAATATTGTCATTTGAGGATTGATCACCCCCATAACCCAAGCCATTGATTATAATTTGATTATGACTTGAGAAAGCTAGAGGTAGCTTGAGGATGGATATGGAAGATTGCATTGTTATACATATGATTGTTAGGGATGGTGACTTTTGCTATTAGCTTTATAAGTACCATTTACCCCATGTCTTGAATCCCCACCTACCCATTCACACAAGTTACCACACCTAGATATTCTTTTCTTTTGGTAATTTTTTGCAGGGCATTCGACATACGATTTTTAGACATCATCATGGCTACCCTCTCTGCAATCAAAGAAGAAGTGCGACGACCAAATTAAGGGGTAAATTCGGTAGATGAATGACTTAGATGCTTGACACACATTACTTGGTAACCTCTTTTTCTCACCTTCTCTGTAATATATTTTGTAATCATTAGGGATAATTAAAAATTCAAGTCTGGGGGGGGGGGGTTGTTTTAGTTAGTTTTGTCATGGTTTTTTTACATCATAAATTTTTCGTTTGTTGCATTATCATATCATGCTACCATGACATTATGCATTATTTGTTTGTTCCTTATACCACGACATTAGCACGATGAACTCTAAATTTTTATGTTGTGTGATAGCATGCTACTATGCTTAGCAATCTATTTTCTTCTATCAGTAGTATAATGACTGGAACATATTTTTGTGTTATGAGTTTTGGTGTTGGCCTAATTGTTTTGAATCTATTTACACGCATGCTTAATTTTGATAGTCGATATATCTAAAAATAGTCATGATTCATAGAACACGACTAGTACTCTTGTTTCCTAGGTGACCTCTCAACTCATTTTGGTTAAACTTGGATCATGGTACTCATTAGGAAAAAATCAAAATCCCAAAAAAAGAGTGTGTGAAAAAAAATTCTACTGCTTTACTATTTGAAAAATAAAATTGAAAAAAAATAGTTGTCATAAGTGAAAACTAACAAGGTACCCCTTTGAGACCAAGTTAGGTTACTAGGGAAATAACTATTATGTTTCTCTTGGTACCGAGAAATCCTTTGAGACCTTGTGTAGATAGTGCATAACACTTTTAAGGGGGAAGAACCTTACGTATGACAGGTAAGTGTCGATCGCCAAAAGCATTAGGAACACGGTTAGATGATGACGTTACAAGGATTGGAAGTTGAAACTAGAAAAGGTTAAGCCACTTTTTGCACAAAGCACATAGAACTTTCACTTAGGCCACACTTAAATAATTTTGTTATCTTGCTCATTAGTGAAACTATATGATAAGATTTGACTGATTCACTAGGGATTATGATGCATCATTTACACATAAATCTAGATTACAATTTTTTCTTGAGGTTAAGCAAAGGTTTAAGTCTGGGGGTATTGATGTGTGTATTTCTTACATGGATTTTAGCATTGTTTAACATACATTTTGTCGAATGTCATGAGCATAATTCACATTCTCGCATCTTGATTTTATTTATTGTACTCTTTTAGTTCAGAGACTACTCGTTATGCATTTTTGTTGATAGGATGCGAATTCGGAGCTAAAATGGAGCCAAGATGCCTTAGAATGTGTATTACCAATTTTGTACATGATCATGGATCATACAAGAAGAAAAAGGCATTCAAAAATCATCAAATTGTAATTTAAATCAAGGAACATGCTCTGGCCATGTTCCATGACATGAGTGTGTTCCTCCAAGTGAAATTTGGCAAAATAGAGCAAAAATGGAGTCCATAACCTTCGACACGGTCGTGCCTTTGCCTCCAAGGCACGACTGTGCTTTTCACTCCAAAGCCTCTTCCATGGTTGTGCCTCCCAGGCACGACCATACTTTTCACTCCAGAATCAAAATAGTCCAGTCGTGCCTCTCAGGTATGGTCGTGTCATTCTATCCTGAGGCGGACAAGTTCAATAGACCAAACTTCAAACAGGCATAACATTTAGCTCAGATTGATACACGAAGCCGACAACCTATCAAATTAATGATAATTTCAAGACCTACAAGTTTGGTTTAGAGTAGAACTTTTAAAAACCAAGTTTAAGGGCCCAAAATGTCAGTTTGGTGGTACCCCATGGTCTAACAGATTTGGAAAGCTAGAAAAAGAAATAGGGGAACTCTTGTGAGGGCATATGAGATTCGGGGCTTTGCCCCCTTCTTTGGAGGAGGGTTTTCTCCTTTCTAGGGAACCCTAGAGCAGCTACTCCACTAGCCGTCGTGATGATCCGTCCACCATTAGAGCTTGGAGACTCTTCCGAAGACACCACAAACACTTGGGTAATCCTTTTCTACTCTTTATTTCCAGTTTTGAGATATAGAAAGCTATTTTTCATGTCTCTCGATTGTAACTCCATCTCCATAGAGTAGTTCTCTAGGTTTTAGGATTAGGAAGTATCTTGATGTAATTGTTGACGTTTGAACTAAGTATTTGTTGATGTGTGTATTTCTTACGTGTTTTTTAGCATTGTTTAACATACATTCTATTGCATTTCATGAGTATATTTTTCATGCATGCATCTTCTTTCTAGTGTTTTCATTACTTTTACTCTTTTAGTTTGGAGAGCTTCTTTTTTCTTATTTTTATTGATAGGACATGTTTTTGGAGCAAAAACAATGCATTTAAAGGTGTGGAATGAGAAGTTGTAGAAAGGAACATATTCTAGACGTTTCCCAAGACACTGGCGTGTTCCATCGGGTGAGATCAACTGAAGAAACAGAATGGAAACAAATCTCCAGAAGCCAACACGGTCTGGCCGTGACTCCCAAGCACGATCGGACCATGCCTCACCCGGAGACATTTAGCCTCAACATGATCTGACAGTGCCTTTGCCTAAAGAAGTTTTTGAGATCAACACGGCATGGACGTGCCTCAACCTAGAAATCACTAGTGTGGTCAACATAGCTCGGTCGTGCCAAAAAGGGACGATCGTGCCTCGGCCCCAAATTTCTGGCCAAGGCCAACATTGGTAGGTTGTGCCGCGACCCTGTTTCATTCGTGGCTGGGTTGTTTCCCAACTGTTTTAACAATTGGGAGGGCTATAAAAGGCCCAAGAAGTCTCCTAATTAAAGGGAGGAGGGTTCTTCCCTTTCTAAAGAACCCTAGGGCACCATTTTTCACAGCCACCACGATGACCCGTCCACCATCGGAGCTTGGAGTCCTTTCCAAAAACCAACAATCATCTCGATAAGCTTCCTTCTCTCCCCTTTCTCTCTTTGGGATTGTAAGATGCTTTCTTTCATGTCCTTGGATTGTAACTCCATCTCTATGTAGTAGTTCTCCGGATTCTAGGATTAGAAAGTAGCTACAATGTAATTGTTGATGTATGAATTGAGTATTTGTTTCTTCCTCTATTGCATGCCATGTTTATTGTTTGTTCCTGCATTATTGTGTATGTTTTAAATATCTGAGATGTGGCAGATTGGTCACCATGTAGAGGTGATAATCTGGATTGTAAACCTGTGGAGCCCCATGTGACAGGGGTAATCTTTAAGCCTACATTCTACCATTATCACCTTGAATGGAGGCTGATTCACCATAAGGAGACAATTATCACAAATCTTAATGGGTTAGACCCAATTTGACGTCATGAAGTATAGGAGATAAACTAAATTGTATACCCCTGGAGTCCCATGTGATAAGGGTAACTCTTAAGCGGACATTCTGCGTTATCGCCTTGCAAAGAGGCATTAAGTTTAGGATAAGTTACCCTACATGTGAATAAACATAGAGGTAAGAAAGTGAACAATATTTAGAACGCCAAAAAACATCGTAGAGAAATCGAAATCCTAGAATCATTCCTCCAATCCAAACTCAACCAACTCAATTGCTCTCTCTCTCTCTCTCACTCATGAATTCAATCAACCTTTGACTTGCCCCCAGGGCATAACTGAGTTGGTTACCACATGGTAGATTTGTAGAATTGTAGAATCGACCTTCAACTTTCTAGATAACAAGTTTCACAACCTCAATCAATACTCAATCACAGTCCTTGTGGGATCGATATTTTTATTACTTGATGACAACAGTGCACTTGCAAATTTAACACATTAAGTTTTTGATATCGTTGTCGGGGATTGTTTGATTAACTAGTGATTTGGTTAATCTAGACCTTTTTCTTTCTTGTTTTTTAAATTCTACAATTCTATTTTGTTTTCTAATAACGTATGTTTCATAGGTGATTGTGATTGTTTCCTACTAACTATTTCAAGTTACAATGAGTACGGACAATGGAAACATATTGTTGAAAGATTTTGTACGGACAAATAGAGTGTTATTTGTGTATGACCCAATAGGTTTTTGTAACGTTGACAATGTTTTTAAAACTCAATTTAGAAACATAAGCAATGAGCGGCATCTAGCAATACATCATTGCTACCCAAGTGACAAAAAATGTTAAGATCCAACATCACCTTTGTGACTAACAATTGTGACTATCACAATATATGACCATGTCCTTCTATCCTTGATATCTA